>BMAV01012583.1:0-158452 GCA_019973955.1 Trichonephila inaurata madagascariensis
TTATATATATATATACGAAGCTGTTTGAAAATTTTTTTGTTTAAACAGATTTGACACGTTTCTTTTTATAGAAATGTATATCAGCTAAAGTATTTCATTTTTCAGATATGCGTCATCACGCAAGAGAGAGCGATTTCCCTCCAATAGCACAGGTGTTGCCATTTCTGACGTCGCAAATTACATGTCTTTATATACAAAAAAAAGTCTAATTTGCAGTGAATCACTCCAGACCCACATTCACGCGAGACTCGCTCACGCAGTTTAGATCAGAGAATTGAATTTTAATAAAATATTCAAAGAAAGTATTCATTAAAAAAACTGGCGTCTGCTTAATATTGTTATTATTGTAACAGATTCAAAACATGTATTTGAAAAATATCAGTTCTCGTTTTGAGAATACGAAAGCATTTAATAAACAAATAGAGTTACTAATTTTACATATTTTTTTTTTGGTTCATATTTCTTCTGCAATCATGAGAGTTATTTTGGTGTTCCTTGTGTGGAATTTCTCAGTTGCGTGGTTCAACAATTAAAAATAAACATTTGAAAATGTACTATGAAATTTATAACTGTGTTTTCTCTCACAGAAATATTTATGTATGGAAGACAGCAAAATAGAGAATCTTTTATAGTTTATTTCCTTGGAATGTTTTTCGAACTTTATTTATTTATGTGTCCAAATTTATAATACACTTTTAAAAATCGTTTGCATCCCCCTTCCCCTTTTATTTGAGAGATTATTTTAGAACAGATGTGTCGCTCCTAGCTTATATGAAAATAAAGAGAATTTTAAAAGACTTAAAAATAGCTATTGTTAAATCTACATGTATGAAATTTTGTATTTAATACATCAATGATATTTAAAAGGAATTAATTATATTATGCACTGTGTCAAAATATTCTTTAAAATAAATAGTTTCTTGTGGGGAAAAAACGAAATGCTACTATCCCATTTTTCCCCAGAAAATTACGATTATTTAAAATTTTTCTGCTAAATAATTTTAATTTTAAGTTGCAGTATTTTATTTATTTAAAAACAAGCTGAGAGATATACGTCTAAAAAATATTTGAATATACGACTAATATTTTTTGTGTCTTTCTTTGTAAACGTAGGTTATTTTTTTAGTATATAATTCATTGATACACAATCATCTTAAAATTATATAACTGTTTTTCAAAGACCTTCATAAGCAGCTTAAACAGCAATAAGTGTTCAGTACTAAATGATAGAAGAATTAAAATAAAATAAATAAATAAAACTTTCGCAATTTTATTGATAGTTGAGTTTCAAAGTTACTGTTTTTATACAGGGTGTATCTAAACTCTGCTGCAAAACTTTAAGGGGTGATAGTACACATCCAAGACAAACAATAATAAATAGGAAACTTAGGGTCTCAAACGTCTTCCGAAGGAGATAGGTGCCATTAAAGTTTAGGGTTCGAAATTTCAAATGATAATAAAAAACGGAAAAATGTGTCGATTCGTTAAGGTTTTTAGCTAAAATTATTCTTTTTGTCAGCATTTTCTAGAAAAATAAATTTTATAGATAAATCTAAAAAAACGTTGATAGCCTTAGACTTTGGAGTAACGAACAGCTATTTTTTACTGTTATTTTTTGTATCACAATAAATGCTTTCAAAAGCTTAGACTTAAATTTTGAGCTCCAGATTTGAATCGTTGGGGGTGGTTAAGTAGCGCAAACTCAACTGCGTTCAGGAGGGGAAATTTCAACTAACCTCCTTTCCTGGGCACAGTTCAGTTATTCACGATCTTCGATGCTCGGTCGTAGACTAGGCAGCAGCTACTACCCACTAAACGTAAAATAAACGAGAGAGGGATGACAAAAGTAAATAAAGAAGTTATTCATAACTGACATGAGCTGTTTCTCCCCGCAAAATACCCGATTATGCAAATCACCCGATTTACATGCAAAGTGATGCAACAAGGATTTAACTGTATGGTGTTAATGTATGTAAGGATGTAAGGTTCTACTGCAAAGTGTTCTAGCCAACATAAAGGCTCGTATGTGGTTCTAACATGACGGAGTGCCTGCACATTTCAGTGCAGATGTGCGAAGTGCATTGGATACAGCATATCCAGGGCGATGGATTGGGTGGGGTGGTCCGGTAAATTGGCCTGCACGCTCGCCTGACCTCTCCTGCCTAGACTTCTTCCTCTGGGGCCATAGGAAGAGTCTTGTTTACCAAGCCCCGTCGACTCCGACTAGGCCCTGGTTGCGAGGATTGCTGTCGTAGCAGGCGAAATCCGGGAGATGCCCGGGGTATTTGCTAATGTTTGACATTCCCTTCGTCGGCGGTGTGAGGACTGCATCTCTGCTGGAGGGCGCTTTTTCGAGCAGTTTTTGTGATTCCGCAAGAAAATCATGCGTGTACCAATTTCTTTATTCAACCTTCATTCATACGCACTACGTGCGTACATCAAATTGTTTCTTGTAGTTGCTGCCTGGTCTACGACACCAATATCAGAAATAACTAAACTCAGTTCAGAGGGAAGGGAGTTTCAAATTTCACCTCCTGAACACAATTCCGTTTGCGCTACTTAACCACCACCCCAACGATTCTAATTTTGAGCTCAAAATTTAAGTTTAAGTCTAAGCTTTTGAAAGCATTTAATGTGATACAAGGAATAACGGCAAAAAATAGTTGTTCGTTACTCCAAAGTCTAAAGCGCCCTTTATCGACATTTTTTGAGCTTTATCTTTAAAATTTATTTTTCAAGAAAATACTGACAGAAAGCATAATTTTAGCGAAAACCGCTAACGAATCGACCCATTTTTCCGTTTTTTATAATCATTTAAAATTTCGGACCCTAAACTTTAATGGCACCTATCTCCTTCGGATGACGTTTTTGGGACCTAAGTTTCCTATTTACTATTGTTGGTCTTGATGTGTACTATCACCCCTTAAAGTTTTGCCGCAGAGTTTAGATACACCCTGTAGATGTTAATGGAAGCTCTAAGTTTTTTTTAAAAATTATTCTTCAAAATTTCGGTAAAGATATTCATAAATCAGTTTTGAGTAATCTATTTGTAAAGAAAATACTTTTACAGGAAATACTTAGAATAGTATTTCTGCAGGGAAGAAAAGAATTTAAAACAATATTTTTTTTTCCTAATTAATTAACAAAAGCAATTAAAATTCTGAAAATAACTTGAATACCTTTTAAAAATGTTAGACGTTAGAGAAAGTTTTGTTTAACGCATGCAAGTGGATATATTCATTATCATATATACAAATACCGATATAGTAATAATAAGTACATATATATATTATACTAGCTGGTATACCCGTCTTTCGCTGGCTACGGTAGCCCAGTGGTCAAAGTATCGGATCATGGCAGGCATGTCATGAGTTCGAGCCCAGTACCATTAAAGACCCGCCGTGTAGGGCAGAGATGCACGTTAAATCTGTCTAGAGCTGAAACGGCCTCTCGTTGGTGTGGTGTGGTAGTTAGGAGAGGGGGTGCCAGCTTAGGTGTCATCCACATCACTTGACCATGGTTCAAAATTACGTGGTCCGTCGCCAAAAGCCCTCGTGTAGCTGAACAGTGCGATGTTAATATTCACTCACTCACTGTACCCGTTCTTCGCGCGGGTGAACTGAAAAATTAAACAATACAGGTTAAAGGATAAAGAAGTTTTAATGTTAATTTTTTACGTGAATTGTAAATTAACAAAAAAAGCCTTTTGCATATCTTAGCTGAACGAGAGAAAAAAAACACGTTTGTTAAATTTTAAGTCTGTAGATCTAATAGCTGATAAAAAGGATTCTTTTTTATTTATAACTCTCTTGAGGGTCAATTTTTGAAAACACCTTCCTAAGCTGATCTCTGCTCAGCAAAAGTAACACATTGTTACAAATTTTGTGTAATGAACGCTTCAAATAGTGTAAATAATTTATATATCTCTGAAAGTGTAATACGTTAATATTACTTTCTGTTGTATTTATTTTATGTTAAAATTGTAATATTCGTAAGCAACGCCATTTCTTAAATTATAATGGCGATTCAATGAAAAACATAGCGAAATGTTGGCGATAGAGTCAAGTTGGCAACTGTCTAGCTATTTTCATAGCTCGAGCTTTATTAGAGCTTTGGGAAAGATTAGATTTTCGCTTTCGCGGCATAATTCTTAGAAGGTAATTTTTCTGCACTTCCAAAAAATACGGTGGCCGCGGTAGCCGAGTGGTCAAGGTATCAAATCGTGGCTGGCGTTGTCACGAGTTTGAGCCCAGTACCACCAAAGACCCGCCGTGTAGAGGAGAGATGCTCGTTAACCCTTTATCTACCGCATTTGATTTACTGTAGTTTTTTCCATGCGATATATATATATATTTTTTTGGATCACTACATTTAAAATTAAGGGATGCACATAAACAAAACACTCAACTTTGGAAAATTTAATCCGTTAGAGCCAATTAATTAATTAAAGATATTCCACTGTAAAATTAATTATATACACTGTGTTCACTTAAAATAAAGAGTCAAATCGTTTTCTAAAGTCCTCATTAACATACAAAAGTAAGACTTAGAAATTTTGACAGTAACTATTTTTTTCGGGACAAAATTATAATCTTTGTAATCCACCTTTCAGAAAACGACGTCAGCTGAAAACGCAATTTCTGCTATAAAACTATTCGCCTTTCCGCCAAAATACTCATCACAGAACCCGTGCTGCCATATATATCTTGGAAAGGTGGATTTTGAAGAATATTCCTGCTAAGTATTGTCAGAATATTCGTAAAGTAGATTATTCTATGTTATTTTTAAAGTGAGGTGGTACATAAGTACCGCGATTTAAATCTATCGAGGCTCAGGTCCTCCGTTTGCTGTGGTATGGTAGGCAGGAGAGGAGGGTGCCAATTCAGGTGTCGTCACGTCCTTGACCATGGTTCAAGTACATGGTCCGTCACCAAAAACCCTCATTAACAGCTGAACAGTGCCATTTATATTCACTCACTCACTCACTCAAAAAAAATTAACTCAACATTCACTCACTCCAAATTTAAAACAACCTCTCCCTTCAAAATTTAGTTTTATTCTGAAATAAAAAGAAATTGGGATTACACTGTTCAAAGGAATAAATTAGAAGTTAACACCTGGCGTATACAAAACAAAATGTGAATGTTTCGCTTCACACATAAAAGATAGATATATGCTGTCGCGGGCTTTTTTGCAGCGGATGCCAGAATAGCATGCAGATGGCAGAATTTTTTCCTACTTACTTGACAATTACCATTATATTTTTGACACTTCACAAAATATCTTTATAAATTATAGCCTATGTGTTATTCTGATGTATAAGCTATATTATTGTAAAGTTTCATTAAAATCCATTCAGTTGTTTTTGCGTGAAAGAGGAACAAACATCCAAACAAATTTTCGCGTTTATAATATTAGTAAGGACTAGCCACACACATACACATTATTCATCCACTTCACTGTGAATTTAATGACGTTATAACACTATAAGTTATTTTTAGGTCATTGCTATCTAAGTCCTAGTGTAAAGCTTTAGATTCTACTGAAGCAATAGTCTAATAGTTTTCACACACACACACACAACTCTTTATTTAAAAACAATAAGACTTGAATTTCTAAAACAGAAGTTTGCTTATCATTCATTGACTTGATTTCCTCAAACCCCATTGCTAACACATCTCTACTCAACATGCTTGCAAAACTCCAAATCTGTAGCTCTAATTGTTAAAAAAAAAGAAAGATTTTTTAATCTATAAAGCCCCCATAACCCTTCTTGGGAGTCGATTTCCGCTAAATCCGTTCTTAGCGGAAATCAACTTACTTAATAAAAGAAACATATTTACCGATTTTCAAGTATGTGGATGTAATACCGTATTTATTCAAATCTAAGCCATCATCGATTTCAAGCCCACCCCAAACTTTAAATACATTTATGTGAAAAAATAAACAAAAAAAGTATAAAATGGTCTATTGATATCCAGTATTTACGATATTAAAATGAGAACTAATAAGAAATGAACATTTAATTTATTTTATCAGTATTAAAAACTTTTTTTTTTTTGCACACATGAACCAGTAATTTCTCGAACCATCAGTATTATATTCAATTTCCCCCTTCCAACGAATTTTTCCACCATCGATTCGAAGTTGCACCCGATTTTCAGTAGCATTAACATTGGGAAAAAAGTGCGGCTTAGATTCGAATAAATACGGTAGTTCAAAAACAAAAATTTTTGTTTTTAACTTTATTGGAACCCCCTTCATGGATTCCTTGAAAGTCGATTTCCGATAAAAGAAACACTTTATTCTACTCGATAAAAGAAACATTCTTACCAAATTTCAAGTCCGTCGATGTAATAGCTCAAAAACAAGGATTTTTGTGCATAAGGCTGCAAAACCGGTTCATAGCAGATCTTGGAGAAAAGTTTTGTATAATCACGTTTAAAACAACTTTTTTCGTATAAAAAGTATGAAAATCAACTCCAAGATTTAAAAAAATATTCCTTACAATCTTTATAACGCTTAACTAATCATTTATAGTCCTTAATTGTATAATCTTTTTTTATAAAATGCTTTGTAACTGTTGAATCAAAATTCTTGAGCTTAGAAAGTTCTTCAAAGTATTGGTAACTTTCAGAAGCCTTTAGAATGATTTTACAAAAAAAGTTTCTGGAAATAATGCTTTATTCGTGAAAGTTATTATTATTATTACAATAGTATTAAATTGACACATACACATAATCGGAAATTTATCATTTTGTTTAACTTAAAAAAAAATATAATAATTTGTAATAGTAATTGAAAAAATTATAATAAATAGTACAAAAGGCTTCAAAATCCATACATCGCGTTACATGTACTATATGTATTCATCATCAGTTTTATATTTTAGACTTAAATGAATGTTGAAAATGATGATAATCGTTTAGTTAAATTGTGCAATTTTTAAACTTAAAAATTGAGTTCTCTTCATTTCAGTTCTGAAACTTCGCCAGTCAATTAAAGGCAGATAAAAATTTCTAAAAAAAGGAATCTATTTTGCTATAATTTCTTATATGCTGCTTTAAAAATGTCGTTATGTATTATAGTTTTGCTGAGTAACCTGATTTTTTATAGCATATTTAAATCTTAATGATAACTGTAATTATAAAGTATAAATAATTATTATAATACCCCACAATACACATTTGTTTTAAACTCTAACATTCACATAATTATTATAATACTACAATATATTTGTTTAACAAACAATCAAACATTTTCTATAAAGAGAGTTTGTATCGATGAAGAAAAGTATCCTTTTTAGGAAGCAAGGATTGAAAATAGAAAATTAAGAAAAAAATACTTTGTTTCATATTACGCACACAAAAATAAGTTGCTCAAAAATTATCGAAGAACTAAAAAAAAAGGTTACAGATACAAATGGTTTTTTAAGTCATTTTTGAATACATCGCTACAAAAAAGTAGTTTTAGTTAGAGTCATTGAATCAAATTTTGGTTCTGATATCCACTTACGGCACTTTCTCTCTTGTCGTTTTCTTCAACAATTCACAAAGTTCTTTTGCGAGATCTTTATGTTTGTGAAGCAATACAACTTGCAGTAAGGTATTACCTTGAGAATTACGAGCATTTGTGGTGGCCAAAACTTCTCGGGATCTGGATTTAATAACAATAATGTGGAGGAGAGAGGCCTTCCCTTTCACGGCACTATCGAATAAATCACAAATTATTTTAAGAAGAATGGAAACTTTCTTGTCTCTAGCCAAGTCAAGAGGTGTTTGGCCTAATGCATTTTAACATAAAAAACCCCCCGTGTCCAACAGAAAATAACGTCCTATATTAGCAGCAAAGTGAAGAGCTGTGGATTGCGAGTCTGTTGCCGTGTTAATCAAGTGGCTTAAATAAAAACGATTGTGCTGCTGTGTGTAATTTATAATGGTCATGGCAATGTCAGTAAATCCATTGATGGCAGCTGTATGTAATGCAGTACTACCTTCCGCAGTGACTTTAAGAACATCAACGCCTTTCCCCAAGGGGACTTTATTTTATCTTTTTGGGCAACCGCTTTTGTGGGGGAAAATTTCCCACTCATGTATTGATAGTTTACATCGTCTTGCATACACTTCAAATTTTTAATAAAATATTTTCCTCCACCATTGCCAACATTTTTCATCTCATTTTTAATTCGATCAAAGACACATTCTAAGTCATCGCTTTTAAGTTGAAATGTATTCCTTGGATTTCCTTTTTATTTGCTTCTGTGAGAATTGTATTCGGACAGAAAGTTGCGATTCTTGTCTCCAAAGCAAAAAACACTCTGAGAGCCGTCATTGTCATTCCTTGGTTATTTAGGATTCTTCCTATGTGAAATTCTACAGTTAAAATGTCGAAATAATTATGCGGAAAATAAACTATCTGAATATCTAAAAGTTCCCTCAGTATTTTAAAAGATTCCTCATATTTTTCCTGATATATGAGTGTATTCGCAATATGGAATAAAACCTTGAGAGTAAGATGGTGATGCAACTTAAATATAGTTTTACTTATTTCGAAAGCTTTTTTAAACATGTTTAATGCTTCTTCATGTTTTTTTAGCTTGGACAAAGCAGCTGCCAAATTATTTTGAGCGACTAGAGTTAACATGTGTAATGAACCAAATTTCTTGCTGCTTTTTTGCAAAACTTCAGAACTTATTTTAGATGATTCAGCACATTTCCCCATTACAAGTAGTACTGCCGCAATACCGTTTTCAGAGTCTAAAAGATCAAAATCATTCGGCTCGAGGATTTCTTTTAGTTTTAAAATGACTTCTTTAAAAATGAGCAGTGCTTCCTTTTTATTTCCTTGTTTGCAAAGAGTTAAAGCTTTTTGACTTTGAACGGCCAAAGTTTCTACGTGATATTCACCGAGACTCTTTTGCTTTTTCTGATGAATTTCTTCCAATAAAGAAAAGGATGCATCATATTTTCCTTGTATATTTAAAATTCTCACAATTTTGGCCTGGATATCCAAAACACTTGGATTATCGGAACCAAATATTTCGATTCGTTTTTTTAGGATTCGCTTATAAGCGCAAAACGCTTCCATTAACTTCTCTTTCTTGAAGAGGATGTCTGCCAATTTCAAAAAATGTATTTCATCAACTTGAAAAAGCTCTTTTAACTCTTCAGTTTTTTTGAAACCACATAATATAGCGGCTTCTATTAACGTTTTCCCTTCTAGGTTTTTTGCTCTCATTACTGTCTTCACTGTAGAAAGATCCATGTTTTCCAAATCCAACAGTACTGAAGTATCTTTATTTCTTATTTTTGAGAATACGTTCTTTAAAAAACTTAATAAATCTATAGTATGTTTATCAACAGCCAATTTAAGAGGAGTTTTAAGAGATTTTGATACTGCGTTATATACTGCTCCATTCGACAACAATGTTGTAACTATTCCAAAATGGGAAAATTCAGCAGCATAATGCAATGGAGTACATTTATTCTTGTCATGAATGTTCGGATTCGCTTTGTGTTTCATTAGAACCTCAACTATTCTTTCATAACCATTTCTAGAAGCGTGATGTAGAAGAGTATCATTTGTCGCACAGTTCACATTTATGAAACAAAATTTTGAAATATTTGCTTTCAATTGAATCTCAACTTCCAAGGAATCATTGCTTCTCACTGCAGCAAATAGCTTTTCAACTGCTCTTAGGAGGGAAGAGATCGATTCATCCTTAGTTTTATGCAAAGGTGTTTGTTTGAACTTATTTCTCAAATTTTATAAAAAAGAAACCATATTAAAGAAAAAAATGTCAATGACACCCTTTTTCCCATTTACCCCCTAAATAAAAAAGGAGTTTCATTTTTTTTAAACTAAAAGCTTTGATACCGGCTTTTTTTAACCCAGCAGTTCCCCAAATTTTGCTTTACCGTAAGCGGCAAATTAAAAAATGTTAAATTTTTTCCCAAACCAAATCGTTTTTTTTCCCAGGTTGGGGTTGAGGGTTTTCACAATGCCTTAAATCCCTCTTTTTGGGCTAAATGAATGGGTTTGGGAACCACAAATTCTTTGATTAATTTTTTTTAACCCCAAAAAATTTCCGTGATATCTAGTGATCCAAATATAGCTGAAAAATGCAACAGGGTGAAACCCCTGTTTCCTGTATAGTTAAGATCAATCTTTTTCATTTCCATCAGCAGTTTGACTACATTTAATTGACTTTTATAACAATTCTATCCGACATTTTTTTTGAACCTTAATGAAAATATCAGCCTTTTCTTCTAACAAAATTTCTACTAGTTTCGTTTTCCCCAACAGGCAAACATGAAGTGATTTTCTGCCGTCCCCCTAAATTTTTTTGGACCACCCCTTAAAAAAAATTTTGAAATTTCAAAATATTGAATAATATGGCAAAATAAAAAGGGTGTTTTTTTTGTTTGTGCCACCATCGTTTTCAAACCCTTTTTTCAAAAATTTTCGCCAAACCCAAATGCCCAAAATTTTCTTTTTTTAAAACCCAATTTGGGTTTTCATCTTAAAGTCGAATATAAAAATGCACACTTTTTTAAAAATCCCTTAAAATTTTATTTTCCCCAAGACTGCTGAAAAAAAAGATGCGGATTAGATCGTTGGGCCAAACTTTTTTTAAAATATCTGTTATATTTGCAATCAACCAGCAGCGAATAAAAAAATATGTTCCATTTAGTATCTTCAGCATTACCCCCGCCCTTTTCCAATAAAAATTTAATTATTTTTTTTGATAATTGCCTTGAAAACCATAGCAAAGCGAAAGCCAGAACTATCTCTATCATCAACGTTGCAACCATTATCAATACAATATTTAACAATTTCTAGATTGCCATTCAATGCTCCCAAATGCAAAAGAAATTAAAAAACCATAAAAATCAAAGAAATCAAATTATTTTTTTTTTGAGAAGCTCATTGGGTTCCATTTTTAAATCAAAAATATGAATTGGGGTTACATTATTCATGTCTTTTCTCAATATGCCCATTTAAAACAATAAATTTTTGATCTCTGCATGTCCTCTAGAAACTGCTATATGTAATGCCGTTGCTCCTGATACATCTTTAGAATGGATATCTGCTCCTTTAGCATTCAAAAACTCAGTGATTTCATAGTATCCTTGGACTGCAGCCACAAGTAAGGGTGTATTTTCATTAAAATCCTTAATTTCAATGTCGGCGCCACTTTCTACCAATAACTGCACAATTTTAAGATGACCTTTTACTACGCTATAATGCAGTGCTGTTGCCATGTCTTTATTTTGGTTTTTATCATCAATCAGAGCTCCATGGTTTATTAACAGTTGGACAAGTTCGTAGTGACCCTTTACGGCTGCAGAATGCAATGGAGTTGGTCCCAAACCAGTGTTTATATTTACATGAGCTTTGTTTCGCAACAAAATTTCTACAACCCCCGGTTCCCCCTTCAAACCCCCCCAAATTTAAAAAGGCAAGAGAAAATCAAGATCCCATGCATTTTTAAATTTAGCTTTTGGGCCTTTTAAAAAATTTCTCTTAAAAATTTTGGTGGGAAACATAATGTAAAGGGGTTTTTATATTTTAAATTCTAGCATTAATATTGACCTTTCCCAAAAAAAGAGGTTTTTACAACTTCTAAATGTCCATATTGCGCTGCTATATGCAAGGGCGTGAGATTGAGATCAGTTTGGGATTCAACATCTTCCTTCTTTCTTATTAACATGTTTATTAAGTTTACTTGCCCACTTTTTGCAGCTAGGTGCAGTGCTGTATAGCCCCCCTGACAATGTTTACTTTCTTTTGAAGAAAAATCTTTGCTGCTTCAATGTTACCCTTTAAAATTGAGATTTTCAGTAGAGAGTGCACCAAAGCATCTTCAATAGCATTATCAGATACATACTTTAATAAATATTTAATAGTTTTCTACTATCATTGTTAATTGCTATATGCAATGGTGTTTCATCTAGTATATCACAGTCATCCACGCGCATGCACTTTGTTTTAACTAAATATTTTACAATATCTAATCTGTCAAATTTAGCAGCTACATGCAAGGCGGTCTGATTATTAATATCCTTCGAAATCAGATCTAAATCTTGTTGAAGAACAAATTTTATAGCTTCAATATTTTCCGCTTTTGCTGAGCAGTGTAGACATGTCCTCCTGTCAAGGTCCGTTCCATAAATATCTGCACCTTCGGTTATGCACTCCTGTATTTTTACCATGTCGCCTTCTTCCAGAGCAATGAAGAGCTTTCGTTGATTATCTACGATCGACATATCAGTAGCGTGGACATTTGCTAATTTAAAAGAATCGCAAGACATAATTTTGTCAGTTTTCCAGTCATCTTTTGGTAATGTTTCAGTTATTAATTTCTCAGCATTTAGTAAAAGCTCCGTGGTACCTTTTCCTAAAAGAGTATTAATCAGAGCATCATTGTGCGCCAAATGATTGCGTAAATTTTTTCCAATTTTAAGAGGATATTCGCTATCCAGAAAGAACGTATTGTGAGTGTTCGAATCATCTAAAAGAGACAAAGTATCTAAAATTAACATCTCAGTGGCAACCTGCAATTCTAGGTTGCTTTCGAAATATGATAAATTTTTAAGAAGTGTTTCGCCGATTAAATTATTATTAGTTAATATTTCTCTGAGGAAGAGTATAGAAGAAAACAAATGGTTTGCATTTTTTACTTTTTTTACTTTCTTTCGATTTGAGGTACCTTTTAATTCTTTAATCCATTTTATATTATCCATATGAAATTTCATGAACTGAACAATTCTCCAAATAATGCAGCATAACTGGCCATTCATTTCAAGTTTCATTCTTGATTTAGCACTATCTAAGATTTGCTTTAAAAGTTTACCAATCATGTCCATAAAGTATTCTTCAGATGTAATAGGATTGGCAAAGGAGCTAGCCAATGAATGAATATCACTTATTTCGCTCTTGTTATCTTTCTGGATCGTACTAAAAATACGACCAAGTTGAATAATATTTAAACCGAAACTTTTCCGAACATTAAATATGTTTTCTTTTTCTTTCTGTATCAAGCAATTTATTTGATCAAACAATCCTTTTTCATATGATGTTTGATTGTTCATAGAATTGTTTAGACATGATAGTAATTCATCTAATTGATCCATATCTCCATTGGTTACATTATCCAAGCCCATTTTCTTTACTTCGGCTAAAAGGGATTGAAAAGAGAAAATAAGTGATTCGAAAAGATCATTGACATCCTCAATACGTTTACATAATCGAATTTCTCTCATTATTTTATAAACTGCATTTATTTTGATTCCGTAAATAGCATCACTTATTGCGGCATTAATTTTTGAAATATCAGTTTGTATGTTTTTAAAAAAGAGATGGGATTTCTTTTTAATTATAGTTTGAGTAAAATGAGTCTCGTCTTCAATCCCATGAGATAAAGAATCTCGTAAATTTGTAATAACTTCTCTTGTACTGAATGGTAAAAAAAAGAACAACTTATTTGCCGTTTCGTCGGATAATTTAGGGGATTCTAATGTGCTTTTTAAGTGTTCCCCTATAACTTGAAGAGCCCTCATAATTGCCAACTGGCCTTCTTTCTGAGTGGCGTCTACAGACATGCCTAAATTTGCATACGTTTTCATGGTTTCTAAGCTGTAGAAATCTCTCTCTAACTGTTTTATAATCGATATAGAGATCTTGAAAGAAAGGATAACTCGTAAGGATCTCCTTAACTGCTTTTTCCCTCAATGATTTCCCAGTTTTAAAGGCTCTGCCAACTGAATGGTATCGCTAATTTGCATGTTTTTCAGTTCACTTCTGAGTGCCTTAGAAAAAGTTTCCAGATACATCAATACTTTTTTCTTATTTAAAGCGCTGTTGTACACTAGATTAGCTCAAAATGATTTTTGAAGCAGCGAATGAAAATAGTCAAACAGAACTCTATCTCTTCCCATGGAAGCTTGTTATAAGTTGACTTCAATAGTGATTTCAGCACGTGGATGTTTTTTAGTGTAAACTCAGCTTTGAGTAAAAATTTCTCGTCGAGGTTTGCATCCCAATAGTTAGTTTTAATGTAGCTTATTGCATCGACAACCATTTCAATTCGTTTTTGGATGTGGCACCAGAAAGATCTGTTATTTGTATTCTGATTTGAATTTTTAGGAAAAAAACGAATGTCTAATATTTTACTTTGAATAAGTAGCTCCATTTCATTTGACAAAAACACTCCTCTCAATTTTAATTCTTTATGCCCTTTTGAAAGAAAGTCATCTAACTGTTCTGGACTTTTATCGTACGGGCAATTATTAATTAGAACTCGAAGAAGATCGACCATGTTCGAACGAATAGCATAGTAAAAGGCATTGTGTTGAAATTCATCATTATCCCCAAATAAACAGTCATTATCGCAACTATTAATGGATAAATTATAAAGAGTTTTACCTTTCTTAGAAAACAAGTATTTTAAAACATTCACAGCTTTATTTCGACAAGCTAGGGCTACGAGATTGAAATTTTCTATATGACCTGTTTTATTTTGCAAATTTTCGGTCTTAATATCTTTCAACAACAAATTTAAATTATTTAAAGAGCGAACATTATCATCACTGACAAGCTCTTTGATTGAATTTAAAATCTGAAGGTAAAAATTCTTTTTACTTACTTTATCCATTTTCTTGAGTTCTACCAAAAATTTTTTTCTCGATTTGGAAGAGAGCGCAAGCAAGTCGTTATTGCTATCGGATTCTTGTGAAGCCATGATTTTTAGTCACTCTCTTTCTTTCATTGGGGGATTCAAAATTCTTTAAAACAAATGTTAAAAGCGAAGAAAAAGTTTTTACACTTGGTTTAATGAGGAATTATAATTGCATTTGAAACTGTAAATATCATATGCAGTATCATGAGATAAATGTATTCACAATAGGTGATAGCAGCTCAGTGTTAATGTATTTTAAAAAAACAAAGCAAATTCGCATTAGATAAACGCAAGCTTTGTCATCATAAAGCAACAGCTACATTGAAATAAATTTCGATTTCGCTTACGAAATAAAATACTGATCAAGATAAAGAGAATTCATTATCTCGTATCGCGCTTAATTGTTCATATTTCAAACAGAAAATGCAATTAAATTCTTGTCGATTTCATTTCTTTTTCTTTTATATTTTCAGTTTTAGATTATACTCTTCAATTTGTCAGAAACATGAAAACAAGAGAAATATTTAAGTATTAACATGTAATGAAGTAATTTTCGCAAATATTATTTTAAAGAATAGCGTCAATATTAAGCTGTATGTGTTTTAGGGTACAAGATATACAAATAAATACATGTTGTTGGAAATATCTCATATAATTTTTGTATTTATGATTGAACTGTAATGTTGAAACAGGGATATATAAATTATTGAAAAAGATAAAATAGAACATCAACTCTATTCATCCGAAATACAATCTAATCCAAGGGTGTCAAACTCAAAGGCTAACTTGGGCCAGACAAACAAGGTTTTACTATAGGTGGGTCGCAGAAAAAATCAATATTCTTGGAAACGTAAGCTGATTTCGAATATATATGTATATTATAATATACATAAATAAAAGATTAATGAAAATTTAATGTCTACGTCCTGACACTTGACTTATCTTCTCTGCTACTATCTTTCCTATTTCGGGAGAAATTTTGATATTTTATTATATATTATTGTGTGCCAATATAGTGGTCGGTCCTCAAAAATATTTGTTGAGGACCTCGAGTTTGATACCCCTCATCTAATCCTTTTATTCCACTCACCACTTCCATTATTTACGAATCAAATGATATGTATTTCAAAATAAAACAAATCCTGATTTACATCACAAAAAATATGAACAAATGATAAATATGTCATTATTTTTTCATATTTAAATACATTGGAAAAACCTAAATACATTTTTTACGTAAGAAAAAAATTTATGGGAGGAGGAAATAACATCTATTTTTAAGTTAGCTCACACCATTATATACATGCAATAAGGTAAAATAATATTTACTTAAATTTAGAATTTTACTTATTTATAATCTCTTAATCATAATTCCGAATACTCTATTTCGAACAGAAGAGTGTTTGGAATTAATCTCAAAACCTATATATTGACATATTTTTAGTGATTCCTCGTTAAAAGGATTAAATCTTGAACTTTTTTTGATAGATTTATTGATGAGTTCAAGTAATAAGAGTATCATAGCGGCTTTCACGTACCTTATTAACGTGTTACAAATGTTCTCCCAAAGATGATGTCCCTTCTATAAATAATTAAGTATTCCCTTCACTTGAACACGTGATTAAATATTTATATTACGTTTTCGGAGTTCACTCCTTTAGAATCGATTTTCATACAAAGCCCCTGGTATGAAAATTTTTTGAGGAGTGAAATTTGTACAAGCGCTAACAAAAAGCGTTACGCTGTGTTCTGCGCTTGCGCTAAATCACTGTCGGAAGGAAGAAGAAAGAGTTCCTACTTTTTCGTCGTTTATAAAATTACGACCCTTCTCTTCTTACCGAAATCAAAAAAAAATAATAACAGAAACGGAAAGTTCTCATTTATTTCACTGCAATATAGTAATTTTTTTAAAACAAAATAACGATATTTTGCATTTCTTACAATTTTTTCAAAAGCGAGTCAATATTGATGCGTTTTTATGAAAAGAATTTTTGATCGTTCTGTACAGATTTCTTATCATTGTAATGAATCGACACTCTATACTAAGAAAATTCATACTTTGGTCTTTTAGAATCAAAGATTAAAAATATAAAATGCCCCAATTTTTTTAAAAATTTTTTGTACGGTTTTTTAGAAAAATACTCAAAATTCTAATTAAACATTTGATAACTTCGTCATTTATAAAAAAAAATTGCACGAAACTTTTTTTCCGTGTGTCAAACGTTATTATTCGTGTTTTGTCTAAGGATTTGTGGCTGCAGGAACTGAAGAGAACTAATTTAACTCTTAATTTCTTTGTTGTCGTTTGGCAACACTTATTATCATTCAATATTGTTTACCTTTCTGTAGAACATCATTTTGCTATGTATCTCATATATTTTATCTAGTAACGAGCAACATTAAAGTTCTTTACTATTTTATGAGATGTGGAACATTGTTTTAACTAAAAGCCACAACATTCTGAACACGCATTATAGATATTTAATATCTTTCTCCAATCCATCTTACTTTCACCAAAGATTGAATAAATTGCTTAAAAATAATTATTTTACGAAGTTTTTGGGATTCTCATCTAATACCCTTTTTACAAGAATTCATTTACACAATACTTTTTTTGGTTTTTTTGTTTAAAAATTACCGTTGTTTGTTAACGATGTGTGAGATTTGAAAAGTATAACTTAAAAATTAGACCCTCAAAACAAAAACAAAAAAATTAAATATTAAAACTTAAAACTTTAAAAAAATTCGCAAACTACGTTTATTGCCGTTTTGCCTAATGGCGCCGAAAACCGGTTGTCGAGCCAAAGGACTTTTTCCCGAACAAAGGACTTTTTCTCCGTTCCACCTTAACTTGGCAGTCCAAATCACACCCGTTGATTACATTGGAAGAAGATGTTGACTATAACAAATGAAAATCACCAAATTTGGCGAGTAAAAATTGCGCAAGAAAAATTTATTTTTGTTTCCATTTATTCTATAAATTCATTAACTACATACGTTAATAAATAAAAAACTCTATAATATTTGAAAAAATCTTAAACGCTTTTACTACGCGTTGACATAATCTATACTAATAAAAGAAAGAGCTTGTGTGTGTGTGTTTCACCTGTACCGGTCAAACTAAGTAAACCAGAAAAATGAAACTTGGCACATTATTACTCTAGGTCCTAATGATGCGCACCACGAAGAGCTTTTTCGAAATTCGCTTTAGATTTTTTTTAATTAAATTTTTAAGCGACTTTCCAATTTTTTTTTCAACAACTAGATTTTAAGTTTGTTCGTTTGGCAACAGTAATGTTGGTTTTGCTTAACGGTGATGGCTCCTGCCTTTTTAGTTCAATTTCTTATTTGTTGTGTGGTAATGTGCAATCCAGCTTTGTGCAATCAGGCTGTTGTTGATTACCGTAAAATCCGGCGTATAACGCGCACTTTTAACACAAAAAACTAGATCCAAATTTAAGGGTGCGCGTTATACGCCGGGTATAAAAACGATAGCCTTAAAAGAAAAAGAAAATGAACATAAAAAAAAATTATTTCTACGCATATCGAAATGCTGTTTATTTAAAAGAAATGACATGCCTTATGAACTAAAAGAGTTGTAACTCTAGAAGTATGCTATCTTTTCAAAAGCCTCGAATAAATGGTTTCAAAACACAAGAGTATAATATATTATTATTTCAGATTTCTTCGTAAAAAAAGGGGGTGCGCGTTATACGGCGAATATACCTAAAAATTAAAAAATGCAGCTTGAAAGTATAGGTGCGCGTTATACACCGGTGCGCGCTATACGCCGGATTTTACGGTATATCATCAGTAACTGGGATAGATTTAAGGTATTTACACATGATCATCAAGGGAACAACTACTCATCTCGCGAAGCTTATAAAACTGCCATGTTGAACCCTATAACTTACGGCACCGCTTCTGAGTCCCGCTGCCTCAGAAGTGTTTTCTTGCCGTTTCCAGATTTTTTGTAATGGACATCTCTTTGCCTGTATTTGGGGAGCATTTTGAAACATTTAAAAACATAAGGTTCAGTGGCAAAAACTTGAGTGACGAACTCTTTGATGCCTATGCGTTTGTATCTTCTAATAATGAGGAATGTGAAATTTTTGAAAACAACATTGAAGTTGCAGAAAAACAGAAACAGATCAATCCTAAAATGCCACCCAAAAGGTAAAGACAAGTACGATTTCGTAAACATGAAGTCAGAGAAAATATGAGAAGAAAACGGAAAATGAAGCTCCTCTAGAACAAGAATCAAGAAGAGAATCAAATCGACTAATAATGGCACCGTTTAAGGGCTTTGGAAACTGTGTAAGAACAAGAACCAAGAAGAAAGCCCAATTGTTTACAAATAATGCAAGGAAGGATCTGTGAAACTTCTGAAGATGGAGACTTGAATCTCAGAGAAATGTCACACGCTCTTCAAGAATGGCTATTTGGAAAGATAAAGAAAATGCTGCCTACTCCTACAATCCATCAATAGATTACAAGTATGATGCGTTGTGTATTCTTAGACCCATGTCAATTACTTGCCAATTTTGCAGTGCAGTGAAGTTTAAAGGTGAAACTCCTGGTTTATATGTTGAAGTGGTCGGAAGGTGCATTTGCCTGTGTTAAGGGATCCACCTGAGTATTGTATACCACCTATTGTATGCGTAAATGTGTTTCAGAAGAATATAAGGCGATATTACAGTTGCTTTCAAATGACTTCATTTGGCTCTTCCAAGCAAGTAATTGAGACTGGATTTATATGCCTACATTTAAAGTACAAGGCCAAGTTTACCACAGAATTGGTAGTATATTTCCTTGCCCTGCTGAAGAACCTAAATTTCTAGATTTATTTTATAGACAGTAATACGGCACAAGCTGAATAACGTTGCAAGATAACTTAACGTTGCAAGATACGACAAGCTGAATAACGCAACAAGTTAAGCGAGATTTAGTTTTGAAGTTGTAAGACATGTTACAACGTAGTAATTCTTACATAAAAAGCTTCAAATCTGCAATCGAAAAGTTTAGACCAGATTTTCGTATAATTATTCAGGCAAGTAAAATTCCTGCTGGCGAACACAGCAGGCGTTTTAATGAACCTACGACATCTGAAGTAGTAGTTACCATGCCAAGGGATCAACATGGAAAAAGAGGTATTATACCGAAAACAGATAAATATATTCATTTAAAATTGCATTTAGTCGTTTTATTTTTTATTCTTTGTGGCAGAATAACAATTGTTTTAAAAAACTAACCTAAAAAGTGTTCTTTCAAAAAACATTTTTTTAATTTGGCAACGCGCTTTTGTTTACAGTTGATTTAGCGGTATTGACCGAAGTGAATCGTGTTTTCTTTATTAAGGTATCCAACTACTCACGACAACTTTTTTTTCAAAAAATGGAGATATGGCAGTGCTTCTCAAACTTTCAGTATTCGCGACCCAATGTTCAGTCATAATTTTAATCGCACCCCTCCCCTTATACAATTATGTATTGAAAACAATAATAATGTATACTTTGACTCTAAAGCTGCAATACGGCTTTAATTATAAACCGCACAAATTATCAAGATAAGTATTAAATTTCATATATAATTTTATGGCATGCCCATAGGGCCACTGGAAATTATTCAGCCTGTTCTTAACATAGTACTGTTAAATTAATTATGAAACACAATGTGTAATACTGGTACATTTTTAAATGTATTATATCAGTGTAAATGCGTGTATTTTATTTTTTATTACGTCAGAAATTTCATTTTGTTACGCTTATTTTCAGTAAATTAATAATTTTTTAAAATAGTTTTTGGTTTTCGACTTTTCGATATACTTGCGCCCCCCTAGGGAGGCGCGCCCCACAGTTTGAAAAACACTGATATGGCGATTTTTTTGTGATTTTTAGATTTATTTAGTACACTTTAAGAAAATAAGGCTAAAATTAAGAGGAGAAAAATAAATTATTACTACTAAAATGGGAAAAAATAGGTAAAAATTAGAAGAAATTACATAAACGGGACCCGCTCTGTACAAATAGTAAATGAACAAATTCTCAATTTTTGAATTTTGGTGTGATTACTTTGTTATTCCTTTTTGAAGTGACCTTCAGGATAAGGGATATTTTAATTTTTACAAATACTAAAGCACTTTATCTTAGTTGTTATATGAAATTGCTTTAAAAAAACAGTGATTATATTCACATAAAGAACTGTAAATTTTGCAATAAAACAAAAATTGATAAATCTGAATGTTAAAACACTTCTACTGTTATACAAAACATATACAAAAAATCCCAGCGAATTATTTTCAAAACTTTTTGAGCAATCGCTGTCCCCGTTTGAGTTTTCGAAAAAAACACACATTTCGAGTAAACCACATTTTAAAGTTTGACATCTTATGTAAAGTTACGGCGTTTGCTTTTACTAAAACACTTGTAGTTTTTGTTCTAGTGAATGAAAAATAAAAAACTTGGCATTTTTATAAAGCTAATAAGATTGCCTATGAAATAAAATCACAAAAGAAATTTGTCAATTTTTAAGAAAAATCATGATTTTAGGGTAGTCGGATACCTTAAGCATATTTTATCCTTTTCCAGAATTTCAAAGAAAAGTAGTAAAACTTTGTTTAATTCATTAATGCTAATTGACTTTCACAAATGAAAATATTATATGTTTTTGCCTCTCTATGCAATATGTGCTTGATTGTGTGTGCTGGTCAATTTTCCCTCGCTAATGTGGTGGACGATACTATGTGCGTGATTCATTTTGTAGGAGTCCTGATAAGTCAATTAGGCAAGCCGACATTGCTCTCGGCAAAATAAAATCCTAGTACAGGTTCGCATCATCAGAGCCCAGGTGCCTTCCTCTAGAGAGGAAACTGGGCGTCAAAATTACCTGTGGTGATTGGTATCCGTCTACAGGGAGCCGCACTAAAAAGAAATACCAGCTTCCGGGGAATGTACTAGGTCTGCGATGGAAAAGATATAAAAAGATTAGATACCATTAGATATAAAAAAAAACTTTATCATAATTGTGATAAGTTGTGGCCAAGTGTGTGATGTTGTTGTACTTTCATCAACAGACATATTCTTGAGGACAGCACAATTTATTACGAACTTAAAAAAATAATTTTTAAAATTAAGTGACCCACGCGGGTAATACTTCAAAATGGCCACCGACCTAACGCGCCGGTGCCTAGAAGCTCTCAGCTCTATACTAAAAAAAACCACATTCTTCCCGGAGGGGAGCACAGTGCGCCTCCTGGTGAAGGGAGGAAACACTACAATAATGTTGTGATATGGTCGATCTTCGTTGACCATATCGTGGGGTTTCAGCGTAAGTTAGAGGTGTGGGATTCTCGAAATGATGAGACATTTTAGAATTCTTAATATGACTTTTATTAAGAATTTAACTTAAATTACTTATATATCGAACAAACTTATATTAAGTGAGAATAAACCAGAACACGTAGCCGTAATTAACACAGATCGCGCAATTGGATCACTTATCTATATAATTATACTATATCCGCCTACTCTCAATCTTAATAATATATTCGCATTCAGAATATAATCTTCCTACCTTGATTTCTAAGCAACGTCCAATCCACTTCAGATATTCATCTAAGCTGGCGTACAATGGTATGTACCTTGGATGAATGTCGAGATTTTCGTGATTCTTAGGTAAGCCGTCAATTTACACTTCTATCCTTTCTGAACTGGACTGCCATCGCGCTTACTAAAACTTCTGTCCTCTTAAAGGTTATCTTATTTGCATCTATCCCTCGTTTCACTTCTTGGATTTGGGTTGGAAAAGATTTGCCATTAATTGTGGCCGTCAAAGAACACAGAGGTTATGTTAGAGAAAGGACGCGTGAGACGCCACAATGTAAAAGAAAATTAAAACGTTTTTCTTTATATGTGCTACCTACTAGATTGAGAACATTCTATTGTTTATTACACCGAGTTCCACGAAATATAATTTCGTAATCGTTAGTACAATGTTTAAAAAAAGTAGATAGTTTTCTAATGAAAAGTTGCACCGTTTTTCATTTGTGGAAAAAAACACTTCTAATGAGGGAGGGGGAACAACTTATCGACATATCAACAGATTCGACGTTTTATTCTATATTTAACCAAGAATAGCACCTAAATTTTAAATTGCAAATTCATGCAAAATACACAGGATTTCTCTATCACACAGCTATAAACATTTTAATGCTGTTCAGAACAATGTACTTAATTGAAAAATGTTTCTCAACTTGAGTTGCTACAAAAACAATATATATATTGTTTGTTAATAGTAGTTTTATGCGTCGATAGATGGCAATTTTGAGTCACTTGTGTGAAGAGTCTGGTCCGACATTGTTTGTGTGGCCGCGGTAGCCGAGTGGTATAGGTATCGGATCGTGGCTTGCCTTGTCACGAGTTCGAGCCCAGTACCACTGAAAACCCGCCGTGTAGGGCAGCGATGCACACTAAATCTGTCGAGAGCTGAAACGTCCTCCCGTTGGTGTGGTAGTTAGGAGAGGGGGTGCCAGCTCAGGTGTCGTCCACATCACTTGACCATGGTTCAAAATTACGTGGTCGGTCGCCAAAAGCCCTCGTGTAGCTGAACAGTGCGACGTTAATATTCACTCACTCACCCGACATTGAGTGTGGCTTTTGTGAGTTTATCTGAATTAATCGTCTTTAATCGGCCTTATTTTTCGATCTTTTGAACATTTAAAATGGTGAGTACAACTTTTATAATATTCCGTTCCTCATATTTAAAGTCTATAGACGTACTTGTTATTTTCAATGATATATTAGCAATATAAGTGAGTTACACATAATGTTACACATAAGATGCATGTAGATGTGGCCATAACACTGTAGCAATAAGGAAATAAGCGTGTGTGGTATTTTCTCTCTATACTTGGGGAAGACGCCACATGATTCAGAAGCAAATGAAATAAACTTTAAAATTTGTTTTTGTTTTTTTTTTAAATTTTGTATCACTTTATACTATTGTATAAAATATAAATGCAGTTAAATTATTATTCTAATCAATAACATTTAAATGCGATTAATGATAACTGGTCTATCACCATCAGTTGCCTCCACCAGCACAGAACACGGGAGCACAGCCTTATTCCTCTGGTCAGAAAACGTAAATCAACCGGGCGTAAAAAAATTAACTTCAGAGTTCTTAACTGAATCAGAGAGGAAAAAGCAACTATGCTTGAAAAGGCGGGTAAGGTCAAAACAAATAACAAGAAACCTTTGAAGAGAAACAGAAGAGAGAGAGACGTGTCAATTTGTCATCCTCAAGCGAAGAAATTCCTCTAGATACTAGTGGTGACAGTTTTGATGAGGATAATAATGACAATTTTTGCTATATATAAAGGGTACTTTTATGCTACAAAAAGGTCTCAAGTGTTACTGGATTCAGTTCATCGAATGCAACAAATGGTTGCACGAAGATTGCAATGACAATCATTTGCACTGAGTGAAATGTTGTGTAGGCTATCATTCGAACTTCCTCCTGTACTGTTATTATTTTTAGCAAGCTAATTATGAAAGAATTAAATTATTTTTTTTTGCAATAGATATTGTTACTTTATATTTAATTTTTAATGTTTACCTTATTTTTTATTTACTGTGGCGTTGTTGCATCTTACTCCATGACTGGTGGCATCTTCCCCATATATGGGAGAAGATGCCACAATTAAATAAATTTCTTTAGCATTAAATTTCTAATTTATTTTCATACTAAGAAGAGAATTAACTTGAACGCATAACCAATTAAATATTGAAAAATAAAGTTTTTTTTCATGGTTTTGTCATTTCAATTTTCGATGTACTAATCGAAAAATCCTTAAATGTGGCGTCTTCCCCCGAATTACCTTATGTATACAGATATAAGGACAATTAAATTAGGTTTAAAATTAAATTCCCTATACAACATTCAATTTTTATTTTCCATTACATCTTCAAGTATTAAATTAAACACCAATTATTTCTCCGAAACAGATGGCCCAAACACAAAACACGGCATAAGTGGTGAAGTCAGTTAGATTTTACTTGGCGTCCTCTTTCTTTCAGAGTAATGTCTCTCGATGGCTAGCTGAATAAAACCGTTTTTAAAAAAAGCTTAGTGTTGATTTGAAACAAGTCATATATATATATATGACATGATTTGTGAATCAGAAACAGACTTAGTTTTTAAAAAGGAACGTTATTTGATCAAAGTTAGACATCATCTGACACAAAGAGGCAGAGAGAAAAAGAACGCCAAAGTGAAATCTAGTGTTTTACCAGATTAAACCAGATTGAGAAGTACCTCGATTTTTATGAGTGTACTTGAAAGTTAATGCTTTGACGTATATGGCTATTCAATATAACGATCTGGAATTAGACATGTTTATTGGCTAAGCCATATGTTCCTAAGAAATAAATGGGTGGTTAGTTTAATACTTGAAGAGGTAAGGAAAAAAAATAAAAGAAGTGCTAGATAGGGAATTTAATTTTTAATCTAATTATCCTTACATATATATATATAGGCTAATTCTCTACAAACAAGAGATAACATCCAAACAATAACATTCGAAAAATACATAGACAGTAGGAAAATCACACAATGAAGGACATATGAAGATATATATATATATATATATATATATATATATTCTTGAGACATTCATTATTGTTCTCTTTTCTTAGCTTCATTTTAATATATTATCAGGTTTTTCTTCCACGTGTTGTATTAGGCTTAACTTTTCAACTTGGTTTTTTTTCCTATTATGTCAAAAGTTTCTGCTGTACGGGGAAGGTTGGATCCATAAAGCACTGCTAACCCTAATTCGCTGGCCTAATTCAGCGACAGCCTTAGAAATCATAATAGGTCTCCAGTTTAGTCCAAAGACTCTTTTGCTTCTACATTTGTTGTGTCTGGTGAATTCCAATTTCTTCCTGTTTTAGCACTGTAGGTTTTAGTACTTCTTCACTTTTATTTTATATATATATATATATATATATATATATATATATATATAATATATATATATATATATATATATATATATATATATATATATATATAAACAAATTACCGTAAACTCCGGCGTATAACGCACACTTTTAACACAAAAAATAAGATCGAAATTTACGGGTGAGCATTATACGCCGGGTATTAAAAGGGATTACCCAAAAAAGAAGAAAAGAGAGAGATGAGCATTAAAAAAAATTAGACTTCCACATAGATTGAAATACTATTTATTTCAAAGAATGACGTACCTTATGAACTGTAATGTTTGTAGTTTTGTAGAAATATACTACTTTTTCAAAATCTTGGGACAATACATCGAATAAATAACTTCAAAACGTAATAGCATTGCACATGTAGATTTCAGGTTCCTTCGTAAGAAAGGGAGAGCCTGTTATACGGCGAATATACCTAAAGATTAAGAAATGCAACCTGTAAGTATTGGTGCACTTTTTATAAGCCGGATTTAATAGTAAACGTAGAGTATCATATGCGAATGCGGATAATTTCAGTAGACCTAGACTTCAACAGTTTGTGTAAAAAAAAGCAGCATAATATTCCAGTTACAACATATAACGCATGAGTGGATTACACTTGGATCACAAATTTTTTTATAAGTAAACTATACTGAAATTTTTTTAATAACAAATGCAATACTTTAAAAAAAATTTACATAAAGAACCTATAACATACTGATCTACTTAAAAAAATTCTTCTTCTAAGTGTGTGTGTAATGAGGTTTCCCGAAAACACCTTACGGTTCCAAGAGTCGGAAAAAATTTGAAGACCACTGATTAGACAAATGAACCATGATATTAAAATAGATGAAATAAAATAAATTACTTTTGTGCTACAGAGTAAAGAATATTTCATTTTCATTTGGTACATTAAAAAATAACGAATTGTCCTAAAACTCAGAAGTTTATTATTAATGTTTGATTTATATAATTAATTTTTAGTTGAGAACAAAAATACAGCAGAACGTCTTTTATCCTAATCAATTTGGATCGGACACCGTTCGGATACGCGATTGTTCAGATATCTAAAACCGAATGCGATCCATGCCCCATATGAAACCGGGCACTATACAAATATTGAAAACTATCACATGCGAGAAACGTGCTTGAAGAAAAAGCAAGATAGGTGCAAAATGTCGCAATTTTATCTTTATTGTGGAAAAAAAATCCCTTATTTTTCGCTGTACCATTGTACACCGTTTTTTCGCTACAAGGTCCTAGTTTCCGAACTGGTCTGGATATTTGACGCTTCGGATAATAAACGTTCGGATAAACGACGCTCTACTGTATAAAAAAATTTAAATATTCATATAATATAATTCAAATATAATTCAATCACTTTAAATGCTGTGCTTCTTCGAATTCATCCAACGGAATTCGAACACCGAACTCTACTGCATTTTAATACATTAATTCCTGGAACTACTCTTGTCTTTGATTACATTAATCATACACGCTGTTTTTCAAATTAATGAAGTCAAATTTATTCACCTTCTTGACATTAAACTCATGAATACTCAATGTTGTTATAATTTATTTCTCCAACACTCGACTTATAATTTTCTACAAAAAGAATTATTACTCCAAAAGAACAGCATGAATTGCGCATTCATGAGTCGCCATTTTTTATTCGAAGCAATGCCATTTGGACGTTCTGGAATCCGTCTACTGATATTATAGTTGTTGTTTTTTTCTAATAACAGATGTACATTGTGTAAAAGATTCGCGGTTGTGAAAATAATTTTCATCGTTTTTCGTCACAAATGATGTGTTAATCCCATACACGAAAATTGTACACTTATTTAAGGAACATTGCAAAGGTTTTTGACCACTTGTTTCATTGCGTGACTTAGAAAAAAAAATGTTCAGTGTAAATATTTAGCCACAGAAGAGTGTCAGAATATTATTCAGTTCGTTTTCTTCCCAATAAACACAATTACTCGTATATTACGCACGTTTTTAACTGCCGTAAAATCCTGTGTGTAACGCTCACCAAACTTTCAAGCCGCAATTTTTAATTTTAGGCATGTTCACTATTTTACGAGCATCGGTTCTTTTACGAAGAAACCTGACGCGCAGCGGTTTTAAGTTTTGAAGTCACTTCTTCAGGTATTATTCCACAAGCTTTAGTAAAAAGTATATTTTTAGAATTACAACACCCTTTTTTATGCTCATAAGGAATATCATTTCTTAAAAAAAAAAAAAAAAACAGTGTTTTGATGCATTTAAAAGTATAATTTTTTCTATGTTAATTTCTCTCTCTCTCTCTTTTTAATTTTACAGCTATCATTTTTATACCCCGCACGCATCATTTTTATACGCACACATAAATAGCGATCTTATTTTTTGTGTTAAAAGTGCGTGTTATACGCCGAATTTTACGGTAACAATGAAACTGCTGCATAGCATTGTACCTTTATAAATTGGTGTGAATTTAATAATGATTTTTTTATCTCATTTATTTGCATTTTTGACTTTAAATGGCGATAATTTTTAGTTATAAATCCTTGTTTTATTTGCCTGTAACTCAACAGGAATTAAAGGAATTATTGCTTTAATACAAAGGATATAAAATAGCAATAACAATAAATGTATGTTTGGATATAACTATTCGATTATTACCGTAAAATCCGGCGTATAACGCGCACTTTTAGCACACAAAAATGATCGAAATTGACGGGTGCGCGTTATACGCCGGGTATAAAAATGAGAGCTTTAAAAAAAAGGAGGTGAGAAAAGAAAAAAAAATTAGATTTCTACATACTAGATCGAAATACTGTTTGTTTAAAAGAATTGACATACCTGGGGAACTTAAAAGTTGTAGTTCTAGAACTATACTATTTTTTCCAATTCCTGCTATTAATTCACACTCATCCTATATATATTTATCCAGTTCCTGCTATTAGTTCACTCTCTTTCTACATATATCTTGTTCAAATTTCCAATCGTTTATAAAACACTTTCTATTTGTCCATTCAAGTTCAAATAAATTTTTTAAAACTTGTAGTGGATGACACTTGGATGTTAATACAGTTTTTTCAAATATTAATTCATTAATTAAATATAATTAATGAATCAATAGTAACACAAAAATAACATTCCAACAACATATATAAAAAGGAAAATCGTTCGTTGTGTCCCTGTAGCTCGGTGGACAGCGCGTTGGACTTCGAATCCAAGGGTCGTGGGTTCCAATCCTACCTTTGATAGCCTTATTTCTGAGAATGTGATTTATGAATGAATAAATAGCAACAAACAAAAAAAATAACCGCCCACAACACTATATACAGTAGAATGTAGTTTATCCGAACGTTTATTATCCGGAGCGTCAAATATCCGAACCAGTTTTTTCAGAGACCTTGCAGCGAAAAAACGATCTAGAAGAATATAGACTTTTAACAACAAACGATGATCCCAGCATAGAAAAGAAGAGGTGAGCTGCTTTCCATTCGAGAGATGGGAATCTATTTCAGGCGAAAGTCCGACTTCTTTCCCCGAAGATAAATCCGTGCCTTATTCGGGATTTGAACCCGAGCCCACTCGATTACAAGCCGAGTGTCATAACCACCATACTAGGTGGGGAGGCACTTAATATTGTGATTCTGTCATATGCATATACATATTTATATTAATTGTAATTATTTAATAAAAATTTCTTTGTTGACCAAAGTAGAGAGGAATTGACTTTAAAATTTCTTTTTATATTACATGTTTTTCTAATGCTTGGAATAATACCTCGGAAAAATTACTTAAAAATGTAGGAACATTGCGCACGTACATTTCAGATTTCTTCGTACAAAAGGGGTTGCCCATTATACGGCGCATTATATCTGAAAATTAAAAATTGTAGCTTGAAAGTGTAGGTGCGCGTTATACTTCGGATTCTACGGCAAATTAAATTATTAAAAATATGAATATCAATGATTTTATAATTAATCTTATTCTCGACTTATATGAATAATACACAGATGAAGTAAGAATAACAATTATTTTTTAAAAAGGGGCCGTAGCAGCTGAGTTGCTTCAATTGCGTACGCATGTGATTGGTGTTGCTTCTGTCGAATCTGTGGGTTCGAATCTACTAAAATTCCACTACTTATCTTGGGGTAGAGAGCTTATAAACATTAAATTTGTCAAGATCAACATCCTCATTTAGATCTGAACCTGGGACCTTCTGCTCCGTAAGCGAGTACTTTAGCAATCATGCTGAAATGATCAGCGTAACATGGAGACTATTACTGGCTTATGTAGATACCACCGCCTCACACTCCCCTATCAATGATTCGGCGAATAGGCGAACGAACAACACCATAATTATGGCAGGTGTGTGTGAATGGGTTTTGCATCATTTTGAGTGTGACGGCTTGTGGGTAGCGTCATGTGTCTGACTGCTTGGTTGCATTTGCTGTGGATAGATGGCACCATGACTGCTGCGCCCGAAAAGGTTCCGGTTCTTTTGTACATCCAGGGTCACCAATGAACGAAGATTAGAACCTGGGACTTTCTGTTCCGTAAGCGAGTACTTTAGCAACCATGTTAAAACGATCATCGTAGCATGGAGACTGTTACTGGCTTTTACAGATACCACCGCCACAGATGCTAAAGTTTAAAGCGTGGGATGCCAGTCATTTGCTTGTTTGAAGCGTGGGATACCAGGCTCGAAATTATGAAATCCGTCGTCAATAGTTGCTTTTGACTGCGATTTAATAAGCATCACAATCAAACAACAAAAAATAAGCCTTCATATGTGGATAATGAATTAAAACACTTATAATGACGTATAATATCTATTACAGAGGTTTAAAACTATATTACACAGAAATTCTTGGGTTTAATCGTACAATAGATGTAGAATTTCCTTAAAATGTGCATTTTATCTTAAGCTTATAACAGAAATTGTAGAAAAAGGGAACAAGAAAAAATAGGAAAAAAAAGTCTAAATCATTTTACAAGCTTTTATTTAACTTGCAATGTAAAATGTTCGGGTGGAATCTTGCAACTCAGTTTCGAAGCTGATGTCTTAAACCGATTGAGCTGAAATTTTGTATACACGTTTAGTTTGGATGACAATGCATGTTTTGACCATTTATATTCCGATATCGCAATTAGTTAAAAAGACATTAATTAAAGTAATTTGTTCGGGTGGAATCTTGCAACACAATTTTGAAGCTAATGTCTTCAGCCGATCAAGCTGAAATTTTGTATACACGTTTAGTTTAGATGACAATGCATGTTTTGATTATTTATATTCCGATATAGCAACTAGTTAAAAAAATATTAATTAAAAAATTCTTACCCATGTTAGAAGCTTACTTTACATCTTTCCACGAGCCCTCGTGGCATAGTGGTTAGAGAAGCTGACTTCAAACGAATTGCCCGGGTTCGATTCCTGGGAGTTCGCAGTTTTTAAATTTACTTTAAATCACTTTAATTTTCCTTCGAAAATTATTTCTCCTGATCAAATTTAAATTTCCACGTTCTTTCCTGTTTTTTTATTACAAGCATTTATTTAACTTGCAATGTAAAATGTTCGGGTGCAACTCAATTTTGAAGCTGATGTCTTCAACCGATTGAGCTGAAATTTTGTATACACGTTTAGTTCGAATGACAATGCATGTTTTTACTATTTATATTCCGATATCGCAATTAGTCGAAAAGATATTAGTTAAAGTAATTTGTTCGCGTGGAATCTTACAACTCAATTTTGAAGCTGATGCCTTCAACCGATCAAGTTGAAATTTTATATAGAGGTTTAGTTTGGATGTCAATGCATGTTTTGATCATTTATATTCCGATTTTGCAATCAGTTAAAAATATATTAATTATAAAACCCTTTACCCCTGTTAGCTTTTTATTCTGCTTATCATTTTATCGGATTGAGCTTAAGGAAGATCCGATTTTTGACCTTTTTTAAAAACCCATCTTATTATTTCTATCAAACTGAGACAAAAAATAATTACATATTCGGAAAGATCATTTATTTCGTCACTATACGGTGTAATTCTTTTTTAAAAACTAATGATATTTTCTATTTTTTACGATTTTTCCCAAAATGCATTTTCATGAAAATGATTTCTTAATCGTTCCGTATGAATTTTTTCGTGTTAATGAATCGATATTCTGCACTAAAAAAGTTCAGGCTTTTCTCTTTTAGAATGAGTCATTTAAAAAATAAAATACCAAAACCTTTTTTTTTTCTACGATTTTTCAAAAATACTCAAATTTTTAACAAAACATTTAAAAACTTCGTTATTTTTAAAGATAATCACACGAAACTTTTTTTTCGTTCGTAGAATAGTATTATCCAAATTCTGCACAAAGATTTAAAAAATTGATTTAAAATTGCGGATTTAAAAAAATGTGTTTTTCGTTTCTAATATAGTGTTATAGTAAAAGCAAAAAAAGAGCTTTAATATTTTGATTAATTTTGCTTTGTCAATGTTGTTTTGGTCTTACAGTGTTTATCCCCGTCCCCATTATCCTCTTGTTTGCGCCTCGAGTAAAATATCTATCATATGTACGTGGCTCGGTGGGAAAAAAGATTCAGTACCCCTGAGCTAGCCTGTTCAAAATTAACCGGCAAAGGGTCTTGCAACTTGCGTTGAATGAGATGAATAGACTTAGAAACCTGTCCAGGAATAACTAAAAAAGTTAAAAATAAATTAAAAGTAAAAAAAAAACTTTTTAAAAAACAAGCCTTTATTTAAATGCTCTAAAAAAAAAATAATAAACTTTTCTTTTAAAAATTTTTTTTTGCTATCAACTTATAACGTCATCCCACAATTTATGATATAAAAGCTTGTCGCGCGAGATTTACCTGCTTAGATAAACAAGTAAATTAAATAACTTAATCTGATTGTTTTTAATTTTTAAAATTTTCAAACTAAGTAAATACGTGTCCCTTAAATCTCGCGACAAGCTTTTATATCATAAATTGTAATATTGATATAAGTTGATAACAAAATTAAAAGAAAGCTATTTTTTTTTTTAGAGCATTTAAATAAACTACTTAAAAAATTTTTTTCCTAATTTATTTACTTATTCTTGCGTACAAAATTTACAAGGAATGTTTAAAACATATAATCAAAATACAAGCTACATATATTTTAGTACATATAACTCCAGTTATATAGTTAAAAATAAAAGAAGAAACTGTTGTTAGAGCTCAAGTATAAATAATTCCATACATCAATCTTTCTTGCTCTTGATTACTAATAGAGACTTGGATGAAGCTTCCAGAAGTCCCCTTATTCTTTTCTGTTCATTAAAATTTGATTCAAAGTTGATATCTGCGCTTTGACTTGGCTGTAGAATAATACTAACATCAAAATGTATTGCTGTTTTATTAATGAAATATAGTCAACAATAAATGTGTAATATCTCCAATCATCCGTTTTATGCTAAAAGTGTAAAAATATTTCACTTTTGTATAAATTTTTTTCGAACTATTTCTATTTTCGTCTTGGTTCTTTTTTTTTTTTTTTTCACTTTTTCTACTTCAGTAAACATTATTAGCGTCAGATTTTCATTTGACGACTTAATTTTATTGTTGTCATACATCATGTATTTTTTGAGAGCAGTTATACGACTGAATTACCGTATTTACTGGAATCTAAGCCACATTATTTTTCTAGTGTTAATGTTACTAAAAATTGAGTGCGGCTTACAATTGAAGGCAAAACATTTGTTGGATGGCGAAAATTGACTTTCATTGCTTTCAAAAGGAAAAATGAAGCCGTCCATTCTGGCCGCTTGTTAGGATGACTTATCCCATTACGCAGTTTATCTCCTCTGTTCAGTCTATCCTAAACATCGCTGTCTTCTCGTATTTGGGAATTAGTGTTATATACGCTTTTTTAATATAACCTAACATCAAAGATATCGGAAATAGCATCAATACGTGTTCACTATGACGCAAGTATGAAAAAGGATGACTGACGGTTACAGCAGTATTGTGACGTCTCACGCGTCCTTTCTCTTACATAACCTCTGTGTTCTTTGACGGCCACGATTAATGGCAAATCTTTTCCAACCCAAATCCAAGAAGTGAAACGAAGGATAGATGCAAATAAGATAACCTTTAAAATGACAGAAGTTTTAGTGAGCGTAGGATGGCAATTTAGAGAAAGTTCAGTTCAGAGAAGATAGAGTTAAAATAAACGGCTTACCTAAGAAAAAGAAAAAAATAGCCATTCATCCGATACATACCATTTTACGCCAGCTTATAGAAATATCTGAAGTGGATTGGGCGTTGCGTAGAAACCCAAGGGGGAAGATTATTTCTGAATCGAATATATTATTAAGATTGGGGTAGGCGGATATAGTATAATTATATTGATAATGATCTAATTTCGCGATCTGTGTTAATTAAGGCTACGGTTTTGGTTTATTCTCATTTAAAATAAGTTTTTTCGTATATAATAATTTGTTTTCTTTAAAAAAAGTCATATTTAAAATTTTGAATTTATCATTTCGAGAATCCCACACCTCCAACTTACGCTGAAACCCCACGATATGGTCAACGAATTGCGACCATGTCGCAATTTTAGGTTCACGTTTAATACTGGTAAACAGTGGCGTTACATACACCCCTGCATCGTGGGGGATTCTAGGGGACCCAAAGCTTATCAAGTCAAGCCTTAGGACTTTGAAGGATGGCCTTAATATTCTCCGTTACGCCACTGCTGGTAAATTAAATAATTATATTAACTTCTTAATATTTCTCATTAATTTTTAAAAAAATTCTTTTTAAATATCGAATATCGATGAACATTTTACACAAAATTTTTATTACTTTTCTCAAAAGCGTGTAAAGAATTGGCGGTGCGGCTTAGAATAGAGTAAATACGGTACTTGGTTTTAGTGCCAAATATTGTTTAGTCACATATTTATTTTTAAAAAATTATCAATCTTCAATATTATTTATTAACGCCTTTCATATATCCAGCCTTTTTGCACTTCGAAAACAAGATTTTTTAAAAATAAACTTAATCTTCGTTACTGTTTTTAAGAAGTACTTTATACTATTTAATACTCAGGAGAATTAGAGACCTACTGACCTAAACCTCAGATCTGGTTTATGGTCCTCAAACACTAAATGTGTGTAAATATCAAATACTACAGGCTATTAAAATCATAAATGGTAGCTTTAGGGAAATACTTAGATGCTAAGGAAATAATTGATCTGGAATTGAGGTCGAGCAAGGGTTAGCATAGACTTTGAACTTGACATTAATTGACTTCTTCCCCTTGGATATCGTGTGTGAGGTTTAATGATTGATGACATAGAGCTATTACACAGCTGTTATACTGTTTTTAGCAGGAAGTGATGTTGATTTTCTGAATTTGAAGATTTTTATTTTAAGGAAAGAATCCAATGCTGACAGCCAGTAAAGTCATCGGATAAGGTGGAACACCAACCCGTAGTTTTGCTGGTATAAAGTATATAGAAAAATATTTTACACTTTAAAACTTAATTTTAAAATATGATGAATAATTTCGGAGTGTTATAGCCGCGTTCTTTTGAAAATGGAGATCTATGGCTGGGACTGTACATGAAGGACTTAAAATTTTTTCTGTCCCATAAAGATTAAAATGGATTACGTTAGAGTCAGTTTTGAAATCTACATATGATATGGTTCCCATTCAAAATTGTTTTGGGTTGCGTGAGATTGTCATATACTAATTTGTGTATTACCTAATTTCTAATTTTCAATTTGAAGTGATGCACATTCGTATTCGTTATATGTTCTTGATTCTTTGCCACTATTTTTTTATCATACTCTGTTTCTTTGAATTGATAGAGTATCATATATTTCAAATTATGTTTTACTATGTGCTGTCTTGAAACACGTCAAGGTATTATGAAATTAAGCTTGAAAAATAACAGAAATTAGTCTACCTATATACAAGAGACGATCATTGAATATAGCACCAAAAAAAAATAGTTGGAAAAATTATATACGAAATTAACTTAGTACATCACATTAGTTTGATGAGTTCAGAGTTTTAATTAAATAATTTATTCAATTGGCTAAATACATGACGGTCACATGATAAAGAGGCAGTCACATGTTCTCCACTGAATTTAAAACAGATATTAAACTTGTGTTTGTTGTTCGAATGGGCTAAATCAGCAACACTCAACCTGCGGACCTCCGGGCTTTTCTGAGTGGCCCGGTCATGGCCCTTTGCATATGGAAATTCAAGTATTTTCTCAGATGATCTTTTTCCCCTTTTAGTATGATAGCTTTTAGTTTTTCTAAATTTGGCTGTTATAAGATCCATACTTATTACTTTTATCAAGCATTAAAATCTAAAATGAGCTTTGGTTGTGAAAAGAATTATTTGTCTTAGTAAAATAAAAAAAAAACTATTTGAATAAATTTGAAATAAAAAAGCACAAGCAAGTTTGAACTACCGCAAAATCCGGTATAACGCGCACTTTTAACGCAAAAAATAAGATTGAAACTTAAGGGAAGAGCGTTATACGCCGAGTATAAAAACGATAGCTTTAAAAATAACAAAAGAGATGAACATAAAAAATGTACTTCTATATGTATCGAAATATTGTTTATTTAAAAGAAATGACTTGCCTTATGAACTAACAGATTTGTAGTTCTAGAAGAAAACTATTTTTGTTAAAAGTCTGGAATAATACCTCGAATAAATTACTTCAAAACATAAGAGCAATGTATACAAAGATTTCAGATTTCGTAAAAAGGGGAGGTGCGCGTTATGCGGCGAATATACCTAAAAATGAAAAAATTAAGCTTGAAAGTATAGGTGCGCGTTATACGATGGATTTTACGGTAATTTTAAGCAAATAATATTGATTTCCGTCTGGAATTCAGTAAAACTTTTTGCTGCCATCCTGCACTTGATAAATTAGTATTTGAAATAAAAATAAATGGGACTTTGTCGAAAGAAAAATCTTATATCAAAGTATATGGTAGCTTTCGACTTTCGACTGGTCACTTGAGGCGCATGAATTTTGAGTGTGGCAAAACATGCTTCCCAATTTGCCTCAAATGTAACATCAGTCAGTCCTTTTTCTCCTCAGCACATTCTGCAATGTCTGGGGTTTTCCTGTGAGGAGGCTGTTGCATCCCCCCTGCTGTTCTTAGACTTTGTTCAGATTTATGGACTCTTGGATCTGGTCTAGTTTCACTAGACCAGATGGGGATTAGTCCCACCACCACCACCATATGGTAGCTTTGTTTTTATGGCAGTAGAATGTTAACAAAAGGTTTTGGGTCATAGAGGATAGGAAATCGAAAAAATGATAAAAAAAATGCATAAAACTGATTCTTTTTTTTTGTGTGCGAGATTTTAACAGGGAGTTTGATATAGTTTAAAAATATAAAATCCAAAAATGAAAGAGAGTTGTAACGTTTTGATTAATTTTCCATATTTCAAATGTTTTTTGTCTTATAGCCCTCTCCCCCATTAATCCCCATGTTGCGACCCACGTGGAATAATTGTCATAGGTTTGTGACCTGGAGGAAAAGAAGGTTGAGTATCCCTGGGCTAAAGTCACGTGACGTCATAATCATACGATAAATACAATTATGTGTTTCCAGCTAATCAGTTTATGCGCTTCATTGTTGCTAACTTTTACACTTTGCCGCAGAAACTTTCTTTTTAAAAAGCATATATTTGTCAACAATAATAACGTACATAAGTAAGCAAAATATATTTAATTTAAAAGTACTCGAATAAAATAAGATTTCTTTTTAACTTTAAAATTTTTTTCATGATTTCTTTTCATTATATTTGAGCATCACTACCCAATTATGAAATTTAAAACATTATCTAAATTTTATAAACAGAACAACAAGTACAAGCTAGTTTAATATCAGTTTTGAATTAAATCCCGAACACGTGATTTCCTTTATAATGTAAACGGCTGGAATTAAGCCTATTGTAAAATTTAGATAAAATTTAAAATTTTATAATCGCGCGCGAGTAAAGATGTTCAAGATTTAAAAGATTCTTAAACCCTTTTTTAAAAAACGAAAAAAAACAAACTTAAAATTATATGATTCATTTAAAGGGGAAATAAATATTTTACAATTTTTTTCTGTAAATGGTGTAAATAATTTGTTTTTGGGTTTTAAATGCATTTATATTACTCTTGTTTATTTTTTTCCTGTTAAATTGTACTGTTCGCCAGCAATCCCCCCAACCATTAAAATGGCGATTCAATGAGAACCCGCGAAATCTTGGTGGTAGAGCCAAAATTGGGATCATTTTGGGGACAAGTTGGCGGCCAATTTGGCGACTTTGGGGACAAATTTTGGGGTCTTGCGACCATGTTGGCGGTTCGGAACCCTCTGGAATCTTTTAGAAGTGGGGTCTCTCCACTGGTTCGTTCAATGACACGAGCTGTTATATTTCTGGAAGTTTCTGTCGCGCCTATAAAGATGCTCGCCGGTACGGTGGGGGGTCTGGTTTAAACCACGAGTAGTGAGTTGTTTTGACTAGGTTAGCTCGGCTGTGCTTGTGAATAATTTTTTTAGGGCTTATTTTTAAACACTGGTTATTGTGTTTTTTGTTTTTGGGTTTAAAGCCCAGCATTTACTCTGTGAAGATTGCTGCTGAATCCTGTATTTAAAGGATTGGATTTTTGTTAATAAATTCGCATCTCTCTCTTGAAGAACTGTTTATATTCTTTGTGATTGTTCTGCATAAAATCCACGAACCCTCGGATCTACGTAACAATATGATTAACCTATGTGCATAATTGATGCTCACAAATGTAAGACACTTGTTTTTATTTAGCTTACACTTAAGAGTAAATAATAAAAAGTTTAGATATTTCGTACGTACAGTAAAACACTATTCAGTTACATTTTTACATTAGTTAAATAAATATATGAATATTTTTTCAACTAATATGAATATTTTTTACTAAATTTCAGAAAAAGAAAATCTTATTTTTTCTAAATGTTACGAAAGTAATCTGTGTGTGTGGTCTCAATGAGTAGAATGTTACATAACACATCACTCAATAAATCCAGGACCTAACTAATAAAACAACAACTATTAAGCAAAATAGAACTTTATTTATCAAGATACTCCCCTTCAAGAGTGATATATTAAGCTCGGCGCTCTTCAACTTTTTTAATACCTTGTTGATAGACCGATTTGTTTTTGCTCTCAAAATAGGCAATCACTTCTTCATTTGAGCCAAATTTCTTTCCCTGGGGCATTTGTTTAAAGGCCAAAAACACCCAGAAGCGGGGCCAGATATAGTGTAGGGTTTGGGGGGAAAAAGAATTCAAAACGCGATTCCTTCAATTTGACCATCGTTTTCATGGTTTGTGGCACGGAGCATTATCTTGGTGAAACAGCACTTTTTTCTTTTGCATTTGAGGTCGATTTTTTTTCTTTATTTTTTCATTCAGTTGATCCAATAACGCCATGTTATATTCACTATTAATTATTTTGACTTTCTCAAAACAGTCAATAAGCAAAATTCCATGTGCATCCCCAAATACAGAGGCCATAACCTTGTCAGCTGACGTTTGAGCTTTTGGTCACTTTGGACGGCTTTCACCGGCTGCTGTCCACTCATCGGACGATCTTTTTGATTCAAACATGTACTAATGAGCCGTGTTTTATCCATTTTTTACATATTACGTAAAAAATTTTTATTTTCCAAACAGCACAAAAAGTGATCTGTCTTCGATGGGGTTTTTGTTTTTGACGCAATGACACCCCCCCCAAAAACTTTTTTATTAACAAATAATCATGAAAAATAGTAAATACACTTTTGAATCCTCTGCAATCTCATGCAACTTCAATTTAAGATCGGCTAATACAATTTCTTATGAACTTTTTTTATGTTTTCTGGAACAACTGCAAAATTTAGGCTACCTGAGCGTTCAGCGTTGTTTAGTGCCTGTACAACCATGTTTTAAGTCTGCATACCACCTCTTAACCATTGTTGGTGATGGAGCAGAGTTCGGATAACTCTTATGAACAATCCAGCTTTTAAAGTTTTTTTCCCCTCAAAAAAAATTTTTTATTTAACTCACGAAACACCGGCGCAAAACAAAATTTTCACTAAAACCCCAAAAATTTTAAACAAACAAAAATATTGAAATTTTTAAAGTTTTAAAGTTAGTGTACTAAACTAGGCGGGGAAAATTAGAAGGTAGCCCACATATGTTAGGCCCCCTGACTTATTGAGGGGGTTGTGAAAATGGTTTTGCATTGCATTTGTTAGATGTTAATTGGTGAATCATCTTTCAAATCTAGGAAAGGTCCACGTAATTAACGTATATTAGAAACTTTGCGAAAAAAGCAAAGAGAAAACTTGAATGAGAAAGAAAAACCTTTGTTTTTTTCTTATTTCTCCATTTGTTGCTGTTTTTTGCTATGAGTGTCTTTGTATAGTAAAACGTTAACGTCAAAAAGCAGCTTCATTTGATCCACTCATGTTGTACATTAATAGCTATCAAATAAATTAAAATCATCTAAAGATGTCTCCGCACCACATTTGATTCCAGAGAAAATACAATATATATTTGGAAGTTTGAGGTTTAGAAACTATACGTAACCCTCAAATAGTCCTGAGCCTAAGAATTTGCCATTGTATTACTGTGGCTATTTTGTCATTTTTTACCTAGCTACTTTCTTAAATATTGTTTAGCATTTTGTTAAATTATGACATTGGGCTCAATTCATGACGGTCACATAATAAAGACAAACGTGTGTTCTCTCTTGAATTCAGAACAGACATTAAACCAACTGTACTTGTTCTATTTGTGAAAATTGGAAAAAATTTTAAATTTCATAATTGTGTTAAGATGTTCAAATGTTATTTAAAAAATCATCCCCCAAAAAATTTTAAAATAAAAAAAAATCTTATTTTATGCATATACTTTTAAATAAAATGCATTTTGTATACCATGTGCGTTATTATTGTCAAACATGTACTTTTTTAGAGAAAGTTTCTGCAAAGTGTAAAGGCTCATTCACACCAAGGCGTACAAACGTCGAGTGTTAAGCGTCTAGCCAATCATAGACTTCTTCTCGGGCGAGAGGAAGACTCTGATTGGCTGTATAAAATTGACGTTTGTAAATATAATAATCGTAAGTTAAGGTAACAACGAAACGCATGAACTGATTAGCTGGAAACACACGAATGCTTTTCTCGTGTGACTATGATGTCACATTAGAGTTTTTGAACAGATTGGCTAGAAACACGTAGATGTCATTATCATATGACGTCATAGTCACATGGATTTAGTCCATTTAATATATTGTTAATGATTATATGCATACTCTAGATTAGTGGTCCTCAACCGCCGGACCTCGGACCTGTACCAGTCAACCCAAGGAACATCAAATTATTTCCATTTTATTTACTGAGGTGTTTTTTTCTCGGGTTTGTGTGACTCTCCATGGAAATCATTTTATATTCCATTTTTTGGTGTTTTCGTATTTTATTCTAAAGGCATTATTATATATAACTACAATTAAATTAAAGTTATTAAATCAAAACGATCTAAAACACAATCAATCAACATCGACCACCCTCCATGGCCAGTAGTTAAAGTATCAAACGTTGACCGGTCCACGGCGATAAAAAAAAATTGAGAAGTACTGCTCTAGATGAGAGAGAGAGAAATAATAAATATTTGTAAAGTAAAGATTTAAAAACCGATACTTTAAAATTTGGGTATAAGACAAGATGGAGACAGCAGTATCTATGAACACAACATACTGAGATTTACTTTTAGGGGGTTTGTTTTCCCCTCTCTGTTTATATTATAGTGCAAAATCCTGTGGGTCATAATGGGTAGATGATTTGTATACATTATTGATAAAAAAAAGTTTAGTACCAATAAAATCATTAGAAAAGACTGAGATTACTGTTTAAATCAAAGAATTATAAATCAGTTATAGCCAAATTCAATATACAAATTCAAAGTTTGAAATAGAAGGATCTATTAGTAGCAAAATTAATAATTATAAATGAATTTTTGATAAAATAATATATACCGTATTTATTCGAATCTAAGCCGTACTATTTTTCCAGTGTTGAAGCAACTGAAAATTGGGTGGGGCTTAGAATCGAAGGCAAAACATTTGTTGGATGGTGGATATTGAGTTTCCACCCCTTTCAAAAGAAAAAATGTAACCATCCATTCTGGCCACTTGCATTGATGATTTATTCCATTCCGCAATTTATCTCCAGTGTTCAGTCTAACATAAACAGCGTTGTTTGTGATCGTGTTTAGTAATTTTTTTTTGTACACACTTTCTTTTAATCATATAAACATCAAAGATATCTGTAATAGTATCAAGACGAGTTATTATGACACAATTATGAAAAGGGAGGCAATTTTATACGCAGGAAAAAAAATAATAAAAACGGAAACAGAGCAGCGGACATTAAAAATTTGACACGTATGAAACAAATACGCCGATGGCTCAAGTAAAATGATGTAATTATTGCTTGTAAATGTTCAACAGTTTTTAATAGTTCTTTTCCATTCTTCTATAATACATTCTTTAAAAAAAAAAATAGTGCATAACACTAAGATGACCAACTGTCCTCTTTTAGGGGGACAGTCCTCCATTTTAAAGCTCTGTCCTCCCTCGAAAAGTGTCCTCCTTTTCAATATTTTAAAACTAATCTGTTAATCTCTGTATTCAGAGATGAATCAAACATGTCTCCAAAATGTCGAAAAATAATCTGAAACAAATATCACAGGAAATAACAGTTTTCAATGGTATTTTTTGACTTGGTCTCAAGTAAAATGGGCAGATATAGAAAACGACATTGATTTTTTATCGATAGAAATAAATGCTTGATATTAAAATCAATGACAATTGTCCGTTTGAAGTCGAAAGAAGACTGAATGTATATTTAAATTCTAATAAATTAGAACAATTGGAAAATCAACATGCTGAGAAATCGGTAAAAGATGGATGAAATTACTTAAACCATTTCAAAAAGGAACACATTCCATATGAAAATGTAATTATATTCTTGTTGAATTTACGTTGCGCTGCCCAGGAACTAATGCAGCAGTTGAAATAGTTTTTTTCAGTTGGTAAAGACTTTTGTGAAGTGACTAGTGAGAAATCAAAATTGAATGTTAATATTTTAGCTACAGTGCTTATCGTAAAATTTCAGTATGAAGAATATTTTTTGCCTGAACTTTCCAATATATTAGAAAATGATATGTTGGCAAAAAGAAAAAAAAAAGTTCATTCAATGGAAAAATACTCTTTTAAGATAATGATTAAAAAGAATGTAAGCGTAATGAGCGTATTTTTGTTTGAATTAATAAAACGTTTCATATATTTAAGTTGCCATTTTTTCTTAAATTTTTCGTCCTCTTTTTCATTGTAAAAAAAAATAACACGGAATAACCTTAATAACACGGAATGGACGGAAGACGAGACTGTGTGGGAAAATGGCGAACCCCGCACAATTCCGAAGTCAGCCGTGACAAAGAGAGTGACAAATCTTTTTCGAAACATGATACTGACGGTAAGAGTAATTATAGGTTCATGTATGTATTTGAAAATTCTTAATACTAGTCAAATGAATTAATTATTAACTTATTATTTCTCATTAAAAATTTTTTAAAAATATTTTGAAGTATCGGATATTGACGAACGTTTTACACAATTTTCTTTTTTTTTCCCCTTCTCAAAAACGTGTTGAGAATTGGGGGTGCGGCTTAGAATCGATGGCGGCTTAGATTCGAGTAAATTCGAGTAAATATGGTATATAACTATCTATCTTTTTAAGGCTACACAGCACCCTATAAATTTCAAAAATGCCGAAAAATGTTGTTTGTTCTTTTCCCCGCATTTTCTTGTGGCTTGTATCATTGGGAAGCTTGTCACCAAATTTCACATCTGATAACAAATTAATTTTTAAGATATTTGTGTGTGTGAATTTTTCTGAGCTTAGATTTTGCTTTCGGTTTCACTTTAAAGCATTTTTCCATTCTTAAATTTAATTAATTAAAAGTATTTTTGAGCACTATCAACTCTTTCAGTGTGAAATGGTTATTAATTTCAATTTTCATTACTAAAATCACTTCTGCTTGATTATTTTTTGAGTTCTTATAGTTTCTTAATTAAGATTGATTTCAAGGTCAATTTTTTTATTTAAAAAACAATTTATATAACTCAGAAGCTTTATCATTAATTTTTCCTGTTGAGAAAACGCCATGGCCAAAACTTTTCCAGGTTGTTATGAGAAATAATACTTCGAAGAGATGGAATACTACTGAAAATGATGTATCTAAAAATCAGCCTTCAGCTGATACTGCGATTAGACTTCCGAATACAAGTATTCCGAATTCAAGTATTGAAAATAAAACTGAGTATTTCCTGATATACCAAACTACATGAAAGTAAATATATTTTGTACTATATTATAGTACACTGCTGTTTGTAAGAAATGCAACACCATGAAGGAATCATCAGAATTAAAAACTTTGCAGCAAATATCAATTATAGGATGTTACGTAAAATAGTAAAGTTTCAGTGTCACCACGCATGCGTGGCGTGCGCAGCGCTCTCTGAACAGATGCCGAAAGTGTATAAATAGAGGGCTGTAGCGAGACGTTGAAAATAGTTGATAATTATTTGTTAGTGGCGAACGTTTAGTGAGACCTAAGTATGGCTCCAGGACGAAATAAGGAGAAATTCCAAATTAAGGAGTTTGAACAGGGGTGGATTATCGGCCTTCGAGAAGGAGGATTTTTCTATCGCGCAATAGGAGCTCATGTGCAGCGGAACAGTTCCACAGTGATGCGAGTTTGGAAGCAGTGGATCGACGAGCACCGAACAACTCGAAAAAGTGGCAGTAGACGACGGAAGGTGACGTCAGCGCAGACGAACAACACCTGCTCTGCATGGCGGTGAATGACCGTACTGCTTCTTCCAGGCAATTGGCACCACGTTGGTCTACTGCTACAGATGTACTAATGATGGTTTCGTCAATTCGTCGACGTCTGCTGTACCGTGAATTGCGTGCAAGGGTGCCTTTATACAGGATCCCCTTTACGGCAAACCATCGAGGGCTGTGCTTGCAATGGGCTCTTGAGCACAGAGCCTGGCAAGCTGACTGGCATCAAGTTGTCTTATCAGATGAATCACGCTTTAGTTTGTGGGATCATGATGGCCGCATTCGTGTTAGATGCTATGCCGGTGAACGCTGCCTTCCAGAGTGCGTTATCAAATGACATAGTGGCCTAACACCTGGAGTTATGGTTTGGGGTGCGGTTTCGTATCATGGACGATCTAATTTGCTACGAATTGAGTGTGATCTCAATAGCAGCAGGTACGTTCGTGAAGTGCTACAGCCCGAAGTCATTCCCTTCCTTCAAGGCATCCCTGGAGCTATCTTTCAGCAGGATAATGCACGCCCACTGTTCGAGACTTCTGTTCAGCCCAACACATGCAACTTTTTCCTTGGCCTGCTTTTTCGCCGGATACGTCGCCTATTGAGCACGTGTGGGATTTGGTTGGTCGGCGTCTCGCTCGTGATCCGCGTCCTGCAGCTTCATAAGACGAACTTTTGCTGCGCATAGAAGCAATATGGAATTCTCTTCCAGAAGCAGACATTCAAAATATGTTTGACTCCATGCCACTTCGTACAGCAGGACTTATTGCAGCGCGTGGTAGCTACACCAAATACTGATTTCGGACACTTAATATTTTTTTTTTTTGCTCTGAAAATTTCGTCATTTATTTGTACTTTTACAAGTCGTTTGTGCGTTAAATTTCATTTAATTCTGATGATTCCTTCATGGTGTTGCATTTTTTGAAAACAGTAGTTTACATCAAAGTCGCGCGCAAAAATCACCTCAAACTTGCTAAATTACCCCAATTTAAATCGGAAAAAAAATTAAATTTTTTTCTTCAAACCTGGTGATTTTTAGCTTAAATTAGTATCCTTGTTGTTTTGTACACAAATGCTTTGTGTTTCAAGACTTTTTTGAAAATATTGTGCTAAGATTAGGCTGAATAACCTGTTGTAACAAATGCTATCAATATTACGCAAAAATATATTTTGAATTTAAAAAATATTTTCAGTCATATTTAATTAAAGTAACGTTTTAATGCAGAACATACATTGAAAAATAACATATTAAAAATTAGAACTTTACAGGCATCGCAAATTTTTGTTTTTTGCAATTACAAATTTTAAATACGTTTTTCTCAAACTTTGAATAGGTATATGTGTTTTCTAATCTCTAAGGCTTTTATCCTGTTCAAGTTAGAGTCTTGAAAAAATTTTGGTATGTACTCCTAAATATATATTCTATAACACTACGGATTTAAGTCGGAGATCCCTAGTTATTTTTTAAAAAATGCTAAAGTTAATATTTAAAAAAAAAATTCGCGTTTTTTACAAGTTAAGAGTTAGAAAAATAAATTTTTAAAATAACAAATGGACAAATTTTCAAACCCATATTAACTTTTGTTCACAATAATCTTTGAAACATGAATCACTTAAAATGACTAAAAAATTATAAAAATTGAGTATTTTATAAGGGTTTGTGAAAAACTGCAAAAATTCTTAATTTTTTTAAATTGTAAAATAATGGCTGGTCAAATTGACGTTTTACCTTCAGAATCAACTTAATACTATGGTCTAAATGTGAAACATAAATTACTTTTTACTGTTACTGTCTCCAGAAACATTTTTTGAAAAAGGACGCTGTGTAGCCTTAACGAGGAACCACTAATAAATCTATCAAAATAATGTTTCAATCCTTTCGAGAAAGATGAATGAGACGCGTTTCGAAATAGGGTATTCCGATTTATGAATTAAAATATAATAAATAAAGTAAATATTATAATTCTATTACATACTCACACATACATATATATGTAGCAAAAATGATGGATGAGTTAAATATTTTACAAATCAAAGGAAGCTTAAATTCTGAAATCAAAAGCCAAAAACAAGAAACCAATGTATGAAGAAAAGTCAATTGAGCAAAATACAACCTTTGACAATAAAGTTCGGTGAATGAAGTCAGAATGGCTGATCTGGCAACACTAGCAAAACAAAATGCTGCCCATGCGTAACGACAGGTGTTGACCATCGCCCCCACCGTTGTTCAGTTGAGACTCATTTGTGTTCTTTGGCTTGTTTTACAAAGTGATTGTTTAGTACGTGGGTTCTTAACTGAGAGCAGGAAAATGAACGAGCAAAAGATCAATTTAAAGTTTTGTTTTAAGTTTAGTAAGACACCAAAAGAAACTTATGCGATGCTGGTACGTGTTTATGAAGATCAAGCACTGTCCATGAAGTTTGTGTACGAGTGGTTCAAACGTTTTCGAAAAGCAGGGAAAGTGCTTCTGACAAACCCGTAGCGGAAGATTGGCGACCTCCGTCAGTGACTAAAACATTTAGAAAGCGAGGAAAGTAATCAATAAAAAGATCGTCAATTAACTGCGCGCATGATAGCTGATGAACTGCAGATTAACCATGAATCCGTGCGACAATTCGCTACCCAGAATTTAGGAATGAGAAAAACTTATTATCAATATTGATGATATTCCTAACATCCAACGAAACGTGACAAGGCTTTTGAACTCCATCCTAAAAGAAGACTCCTTGCAAAGCTTCCAGGACATGTATAACAGATCTCAGCGGTACATAGTTATGGGAGGTGACTATTTCGGACAGTAAGGTAACTTTCGTTAATATTTCATTTACGTTAATGATACAGGACTGTTCACCGAATTTTATTGTCAGAGGTTGTAGGAAACTATTATATTTTCTAAATCTATACTGTTTTAGATCTGTATTTACACTCTATAACAAAAAACAAAACAAAACAAAAACCGACGCACCAAGAAAGAGTTGTTCGATAGAGATAAAAATTGGTGGGTAGAAAGATTAAGTACAGAATAGAAAATGATTAAAATTTCAGAAAAATTGAATGATTTATTTCAGAGTTACATCGTTGCAAAGTAACGAGCTCATTAAGATGTTGACCCACCTCTAGTCTGGATGCAAGCTTGCCACATGACGCGGCATACAGTGAGTGATAAAGCACCCTTATGGTCTCCTTCGGTATTTCATGCCAAATTTGCTCCAACTGTCAGGCCAGGTCATCAACATTCCCTGGTAGATGCAGTCGCCTTCCCATCATATCCCAGACATGCTCGATTGGAGAGAGATCTGGCTGGTCAAGAAAGTGTTTGACAAGCTGTAAGACAGTTCATAGCAACACGTGCCGTATGTGGTCTGGCATTTTCTTGCTGAAAAATAAGGCCAGGGTACTGCAAAAGGAACGGTAGCAAAACAGTTCTCAGAATTTCGTCGAAGTACCGCTGTGCTGTAAGTTACCTATAATGACAATCGAAAGAGTCCGGCTGCTAAAAGAAATGGCACCCTAGACCATAACTCCTGATTGAGAGCCTGTGGGGAGTGCAATAGTGAAAGCAGGATCGACACGCTGTCCTGGATGTCTCCAGACACGTCTTCGATGATCGTCAGGACACAGTTGGAAGTGGGATTTGTCGCTAAACACCATACGTCCCTAGTTAGCAGGATTCCGACCAGATCGAGCGAAGTAGCACTGTAATTTGGCTCGACAGTGTGGAGGCGTGAGTGGCAGATGGCGTAGCGGTCGGTACGAGAATAAATTTCGCTCTATCAGCCGCCTGTAGGGGGTCATGATGGACACTCGTATGCGGATCGCACGTCTGATGGTTGATAAAGATGAATCAGGCGCTTTGACCGCTGATCTGGCAATCAATCTGTCCTTCCGATCTGCTGTGGCCCTAGGTCGACCGCTAACATCATGACGCTGAAATCTGCCATCGTCCACCCATTCTTGTCAGCATCTTCTAATGGCCGCATCGCTTCGACCCGTATGACGAGCGATTCTCCGATTTTCCCAACCTGCCTCTTTCAATCCAATGATACGACCTCTTTCAAACTCTTACAGTTGCTCGTAATGAGCTCGAATCCTGCGGCGAGTCATTTTTTCGGTCGTTGAAAGATATTCTAAATCGCAATGAAACTGAAATTTTGACCATTAGATTGAGAATCGTTTTTTATAGACACCTGCTGAGTGCGCAGTTCCGTTGCGCTGTAGCTCCCGCCATTCATTCAATGTATGCCAAATTTTAATCATTTGCATGTTCAGTACAAATGTCTTTACATACGAAATTTCAACATAATCCGACAGCTCCTTCTTGGTGCGTCGTTTTTCTTTCGTTATGGAGTGTATATATATCTTGAGAAGCAGTTTGAGAATGTGTGTGAAAAATCTCTCTCGATTCGCTTTTGAATTTTCTTTTTAATCGATTTGGATTCTTTTTTAATCGACATGGTTTGCACAATTAAACTAAAAATAATTTATTTTTAAAAAAACTTATTTATTTTTTTACCAAATGAGGCACATGAAATCTAAATAAAAACTTTAATCCTTCGTAATAAAGAATTAAAGGAGGAAAATACGGAGAAAAATTATTAGGACAAGTTAAATATTACAATAATATTGGTCATTAAAAAGTCGAGCATATATTAGTTTTATTTATAGATACCTAATCGTCTTTTATTAATGAATCTGTTCTTAAAATTGAAATTGTTCGTTTTTAAACAAAAGCAAAAACATAACTAATTTTCAGAATTATTTAAGTAATTATCTCGTTCTATGTTTGTATATTCGAATCGGAATTTCGTAACACAAATGCATAATCGAGAATGAAATACATAAAATTGCGGTGGGGATCAAATTTGCAAAAATGAAAAAGGAATTCGAATTGAAATTAGAAAGCTAACTTTGTTGCTGGTAATCTAACACGATTTTTTGTGCATATTGATTGTTGTTATTTCAAAATATTCCGCAAAAGTTGCTATTATTTAGCATTTTATATAACAAATGGTTAAATAGTAGTAATAAATCCCGACTATAGGCCAGTATGATAAACTCAAAAACGTTACTATTCTGGATATCGAATCAATGTGTTTTCAGCACATTTTTTTTACATTATTCTTTTCGACAATTTTTTCCTCATATTCCAAAAGTTCTCCCTCTCTGCTAAAAAAAATGCAGCAAAGGCGTTTGAATGAGGTCCCGACAGAGGTCAAAGGTCAGTAATTATACGGTTCCTCTCACTCATTCTTACACCCCCTTCGTACCAACACCTTCACTCCTCTGATCTACAATGGAACGCTAAAACTCCTCCTACCTTTCTTTACCTTAAAAATAGAACGTCTTGAAAAAAAATTCGAAGGAAGACTTTCTCACGAATTTTTCTTCAACATGCAGGAGGTAATTACCAAAATTCTAACAATAAAGAACCTTCTTTTGCAAAAAAGAAAAGAAGAAAAAAAAAATGCAGCACGAGAATTTAGTTTGTGAAATGACTAAATGGCAGAAGAACGTTTATGGCACATAAAGCAATGTTTTGTCACCATTTGGGGAGCTATGATGGGGGGGTTTTATGGCTGGTAATGACAAGAAGCATTAAGTTTTGGAACAGTAAGAGTCAGTAGACTATTGCTTTCTCATTCTTATTTACGGCTCAATTTAGGTGCAGAGTCATTGCTGTATCCGCCACGTAATAGAGTAACGAAATTGTTGGAATACGGTATTTTTTGATAACGGTACTTAGACCGTAAGAAAAATGATCAAGTTAACTTTTTCTTCAAGAAGTGATTTACCATTAAAGCTATTCTAAGAATGTGTGAGAAAAAAAGAAATTCGTATTGCTAATTCATTTCTCATGAGAAATACTGTACTGAAACAATTTATGTAATTCAGTGGCGCACACAATGGGGGTGTCCTAGGGTCCGGACACCCTCATAACCCTTGATTTTTTCGATTGGTTTATAATCCTACGTATGTATTATGTAAAATTTAATTATGTATTTGTTATTAATAATTTATTTTATTAATTAATGCTAATTATTTATTCAATAATTAATTTTGTATTGTTTTTGTTCCCAAAAATTGACAAAATCAAGATAATATGTTGGGTGGCGTATTGGAGCATGATACCAAAATGGTGGACTTTTGACCCTGGACCCCCTTTGAAAATTTTTTGTGTGCGCTACTAATGTAATTACTTTTAACTAATAAGTTTTTGACAACTAACAAAAAAAAATTACATTGGAATCTAAATTTAATTATGAAATCAATGAATAAATTTAAATCGTTATTTGAAATTTACGCACTTTCTTCTTTATATTATGTTACCGTTAAAGAGTTCGGAAACCTGTTCACCACTTCCAAATTCATTTTATTTCTGGATTATAGATAAAAAAATATTGATTTTTTATAGCTTATTTTCAAACATACATATCTTTTTAAACATAATATCACCACTCTCATACAAATTTTCCTAAAAATTAATGTTAAAAAAAATCTATTTAAATAAAGGAGTAATTTACCTGTAAAGTTGGCTTTTTGTATGGCAGAAATCATTAAATTTTGAAGTCAATTTTCACTGATTAATAAATATAAAGCTTAGAATACCTAGCTTTTGACTTGAATTACAACTTTTATTAACAACTTTTGCACTTGCATAAATGATTATGAAATTTTAATCAAAATTTGATCGTGTATGATAAATTCGAAAAAAAAAGTTACTGCACATAACCCAACATTGCACAATATGTGGATTGTAGAATCTTACATTCTTCCAGTAACTATCTCTTTTTCACAATTCCTACTATTAGCTCACACTCTCTATATATTTATTTATTTATCTTGGGGGAATTTTCAATCGTTAATAAAATACATTTTAAAGAGCTCAATTGAGCTGAAATTTTATATACATGATTATTTTGGATGACAATACAATAATTTAATAAAAATTAATTGAGTAAAACTAATTATTCAAAGAATTACAAATAAAGCCCTGTTGGTATCATTTTTGGCGACTTAGCGACCATTTTGGCGACTTGTGTCAAAATTTGAAAAGGTTTTTTTCTCACATTTTAAAGCACTCATTTGAGCTGAAATTTTCTATATACTATTGTTTTGGGTAAAAATACAATAATTTAATTATAATTAATTAAAATTAATTGACTGAAACTAATCGTTTAAAGAATTACAGATACAGCCACGTTGGTTTCATTTTTAGCGACTTGGGTCAAAACTTGAACAGATTTTTTTTCTCGCGTTTTAAAGCATTCAGTTGAACTGAAATTTTATAGACACAATTGTTTTGGATGACAATACGATACTTTAATGATAATTAATACAAATTAATTACCACTTAATGTTGTGATTCTGTCATATGTATATACGTATTTATATTAATTGTGTAACTATTTAATAAAAAGTAGCTAAAATAAAATTTTTCTTTGTTGATCTAAGTAGGAATTGACTTAAATTTTTTTTTTGTATTACTTGTTTATTCTTATCTTACTTTTGCATTTAATGCGTGAAAAGCTTGTTATACACACACACGTATAAAAAAAGGACTGCAATATCAGTTCAGATTTTGAAATACAACTTATGCAGTTTCCACTGATTTCTATTTTTGAAATTATTAAAAATAGTTTAACATAAGATCTTCCACAAAGACATGGTTTCCCTAAATCTATTTATAGAAGTTAATTTTCTTTAACACACAGTTTGAAGATATTCTTTTTTGGTACAATATAAAAGTATTTTTCTTAAGATATATATGTGTATATATTTTTATTTCATCTGAATAGTTTTATCGGTTTATTTCGGAGTCACTTCTAGTTCTTAATGGAACATCCAGAAAATAAAATAAAATTAAAGAATGAAAAAAAGAACAACTATATTCCTTTTCTGATTAAGCTCTTAGGGATTTTTGAAACCATTTACTTGTTCTTTTTTCAAATAAGAAAGAACTCGCTTTTCAAAGCTTGCTTTATTGATAAAAGAAGAAAAACAATAAAAAAAAATGCCGCTATGTTAAAATGTTGGATGAATTATCCTAACAAGAATTTTAAAATAAATTTCATAGGGGAAAAAAATTGCCTTCATAGGTTTATTGAAGTATGTGTAGCACACATACACATTTCACAGTTGATGCATTATCTTGTTCACATTACCTTTTTTTAAGTTTTTCTAATTCTTAAGTAGAAAATGATTTACAGAAGTATTAAATTTTTTGAAAAAAAAAGCATCCTGACTTTTGGAAAAAAATTCCATGCGGAGAAAAAATAAACTATCTCAAAATTTTATATTCTAAAACTTCCAATGTATAATTTTTTTCTTGTAAAATTTATAGAATTAAATTTTAATCAAAAGTTTAAATATTTTATTTCTTTTTCAGTTTCTTTTTCTTAAAATATAGAGGTGAATCAGAAAAATTCGATGAAATAAAAATAATATAAATTACATTTACTTACAAAATCTCTTGCTTTCAAATAAATTAATATATTCCTTCTTTTTGTTAGAATAAAACGTAGATAATGCACCAAACATTAAAACTTTATCAAAAATATTTTCTTTTTTCGTCTCTTTCTAAGAACTCTGGCATAATTTAAAAATCCTTTTAATATTTCTTAACTGCCGCTTAATTTCTCACGATTACGATGTTAATTTATCGTACATGACATTCTTACAGAGTGTAATATTATACATAGAACTTAGTAACCCTGAAAGAAAATATAAAATTTAAGAACTTCTATCACATTTTCATCAATAATGTTCTCCATTAAATGTAGACGTTCATGCTGTCGAGCATGATTTTTGCAGAATAGGGAGGAACCGTATATAATTAATCACCATGAAGTAGAACATAGCGTATTCCAATGTAATCGCTAGCCTCAGGGTTAAAAAACACACACGAACAATTGCTTTTGTTTATTAAAATAAAAAGTCAAGGCCAAAACTTTGAATTGATTGCATTTTTAGATTCATTATGGAACAGTTATCCTACTTTTAAAAATTATTATTATTATTTTCATATGAATTTGTTTTTAAAAAATAACAGCATTTTTCTCAGTGATCTATTTCAAACTGGTAATATAAATAAATAAAATGATATAACTTTTAAAAAGCAGAAAAATGTTTATCTCTCTATATATACAAAAAAGTTTTTCATGATGTTGTAATAGATTCATTTATAAATAAGGTATAGATAGTCAAAATGGGTCGTAAAAAGTTGAATTTAAATGAAAATTAGCGCTAAGAACGATTTTTTTGTTTGGGTTCCTCCTTACCTTCTAGCGTTTTCTCGAAAAATCCTCTTACGTCTTAAATCGTGATGTTATAGATTTCTCCAGTGATTTCCAGAAGTATTCATATGGTCGCCAAAAATGATGCTAACTTGATGCCAAACAAATAGAGACATTTTTTTGTGTACCTGTCAATCATTGGAGACAATGATGCTTTTCTTTTATGTGGGAACACGAAAATGGGGAGATATTTTTTCCCTGCTTACAATATGCCGAAGGAAAAAAAAGTAGAACTACATAATACATGTAAACTACAGTTTTAGCAAAGAGTATGAACAGTTGTATAATTTGTACAATGGGGGTTGATACGCCGTAGGTGGCAGGGGGTACCCCACCCTCCCCCCTTCCCCTAGTTTAAAAAAAACAAAACAAATTAGACGGTTTCTTGACTCTTGCATATTTTCTGAATTGTAAATTTTCGTGAATGACTCTGAATTATTAATTCTTGAATTTTTTTCATTGTTTTTATTTCGAGTGAAACAAAAACCCATTTTTAGCTCCATCAAATAAAATAATTTATGAGACAGTCTTTTAAGTTAGTTAATTGACCTTTTTCTAAATGAAAAACACTTTTTTTTGGATATCGACTCACGTAAGTGATATTTCCCCTTTACGCTGAATAGCCCTCGTAGTGCTTCGAAGGGCGACATAAGTAAACAATCAGTTAATACGTTTATACATATGGGCAGTACAAAAAAAGCTTTTAAAATAGAACTGAAAACACAACTGTTTAAAAATCATCACCTTTTCGAGGTGTATTAAAACATTATGTTGCTATTGTGTGTGTGTGTGTTTCTGATGCCACAGGATCGACAATGTGAGATTGAGGTCCACGAAATTCACCGTGGCACGAGGCTAATTTTACGTCTGTCGTTAGCCACAGCTTTGAACACTATACAGGTGACAGTACGATTTGGCAGGGCTTCACCCCTATTTTCCCGGAGTACACTTATCTATTTCCCTTCCACCAACTTCTCGAGAGGACTTGGGGCTCGAAGAGTATTTGGAGTACCCTCATGCCGCAAAGGCACTATACATTTATAAACATCTATGTCTTCTCCGAGATTCGTACCCAGGTCCTTCGGCACAACAGTCAGTATCACTAATCGCTATGAAGGATGAGCGGCTACTTATAATTATGATTTGGATATGAAGGAGAATAAAATTCATTACCTTGAAAATATGGAATAAGTTTGTTTGTTTTTTCCCCAAATTTCTGAGTTTAAAGTTTTCATTTCGTATAGTTTCAAAATAGAGTAGAGCATCATCTGAAAATCAATGTAAATTTTATTGTTGATGATTCAGAGCTGACAGCTGGCGAACTTATTGATCATAACTTGAATGACAGCGGTAATCCAGTGGTCAAAGTTACGGACTCGTGGCTGGCATGTCATGAGTTCCGAGTCTAGTGCCGCTGTAAAGAGGCGGACGATACCCGTAAAATATGTCGAGGCTCAAACATCATCTCGTTGGTGTTGTGTGGAAGTTAGGAAAAGGGGGGGATGATAGGGGTCCGTCGCCAATAGCCATCGTGCAGCTTTATAGTGTGACGTTAATATATTTCTCACTGAATATAACTTGCCTCAGTCCACAAAATAATGCCAATTTTTTCGTGATTAAGTACCCCCTTCACCTAATTAAATTATCCCTTTATCTACCGACGGTACTTATAAGTACCACTCACTTTAAAATTACACAGAATAACCATTTTTCTTAGGAATACTCTGACGATACTTAGAAGGTTGATTGATTGAATATTAACGTCGCACTGTTCAGCAACACGAAGGCTTTTGGCGACGGACCACGTAATTTTGAACCATGGTCAAGTGACGTGGACGACACCTCAGCTGAAACCCCCTCTCCTAACTACCACACCACACCAACGGGGATACTTAGCAGGAATATTCGTTTAAATCTACTCTTTCAAGATATAGGGCTGCACGGGTTCTATGATGAGTATTTTAGCTAAATAGTTTTATAGCAGAATTGCGTTTTCAGCGGATTGCGAAGATTAACTATTTTTTCGGAAGAAAAATGACAATGTCAAAAGATAAGTGTCTTATTTTTTTTGTATGTTAATGAAGACCTTAGAAAACGATTTGACTCTTTATTTTAAGTAAACAGTCTACATAATTAATTTTACAGTTGAAAATCTTTAATTAACTAAGTAGCTGTAATGGATTGAATGTCCCAAAATTGAGTATTTTGCTTATGTATATCCCTTAATTTTCAATATAGTGATTAAAAAAAAGTATTGCATGAAAAAAACTACAGTAAATAATAATGAGGTAGATAAAGGGTTATTAAGAAATAATAAAAAAAACAACAACTCAAATCTACGAAACAAAATGTTCTCTTGTCTTCAAATATCAAGTAAAAAAACTTTCTGTAGAAATCTATATCTGCAGATTCATTTGTTTGAAGAGTTTTAACACTTTTCTGTTGTTGTCCTTCCTCATATAACTTAGAACTCGCTAAGGACTGAGGTCAGAACTTCTTTTCTCGTCCTGAGTCACAGAAAAGCAAAATACAAAAACTGCTCGTCGAGCAAAAATTTTTACGCAAAGTTTCGTAACTGTCGACAGTAAACATAACAAAAGAAAAAAAAGAAGAAAAATAAATCACCTCTACAGATTAATGGCGTCTATCTGCAAGGACTGATGCATAATGCATAGTGGATACGTGATGGACCTTTAATGAATTTAGTCAGAATATGCAGGTGATAAAAATGATTTGTGGTGGAATTAAGACCCGATTGAGGAAAATTTAGGAATTTAAAAGAGGAGATTATGGTAGAACGCGCAATCCGTGGGCAGGACATAAAGAGAATATATAATAATACAAAATAAAAAAGTTATCTCCCAGCCTCCACTGAATTCAGTTCAGCATCTTTTAATTTCAGTTTGAGAGCTATAACGGAAAAGAAAATGAATAATCTGCATAAATATTTTAACAAAAAACGTAATTTGTCAATTTTTTCGAAACAAAATTTTGAGTAATAAACTTGGGACACAGTATCTATCAGACAAGTCAGAGTTTGAAAAGCAGCTGTTAGGCGCCTGCTTCCCTGGTTATTTCCTGATGAACGAATATGTATAAATTATTGATTGCAGTGGCGTAACGGAGAATATCAGGGGCCCCTTCAAAGTCAGGTTTTTACAAAGGTTTGCAACTTGGCGTCAGTCAGGCTTTGACCCCCCCCCCCCGCAATGCGGGTGTGTACGTTACGCCACTGATTGGTTATTGATATTTAAGCCCTCAGTCCTTTTTCCTAAAAATAATTAAAACCGGTAGCAATAAAACATTTGAAAGCGTCATGTATTAAACACATGTTGAGGCCCCTATCATTGATACGGCGGTAGTTACGCCCCTGTCTAAGTCCTAGCATTCAGCGTTAGATTGTATTGAAAAACACTCTAAAAGCCCTCGTCTCGTTGATTTTTTCAAAGACTTAAATTTCTAAGGGAGAACTATATTTATCTTTTACACCCTTAAGTTCTTTACCTTTTTCTGGGGGGAGTCCGTTCTTAGAAGATCGCTGCTCAACAAAATAAACATGCTTGCCAATTTACAAGTCTGATAGCTCAAACACGGGACATTTTTTTACAAAAGCTTTTCCAATGTGTCTAAAAGCAGAAAACAAGACCGATAGTGCACTTTTTACTCTGTGGAGGAACTACTCGCAACGATTTTAAATTTTGCACATTAGCATACACATTGCACATATAAAGAGATAAATAAATTTAATTTTCCCAGAATGATTCTGAGAATTTTGCATTGATAAAGAATAAGTTAATGATTACAGAAGAGTCCCGAAAACATGGCACTCGATAACAACCTAGCAGGTGGGAAAATCGTCACTTGCAGACCCGTACAAGGTCCCGTATTCCTTTGTCTGGCGTCGCACTCTCACTCCGGAGAATGATGTTATCTCGTTGAGGACACAGTACAGACTCCTAAAGTATCACATGGTGAGGAACTAAAGGCTGTCGAAACCCCCCTTCAGTATTTTGATCAACAAAGTGCGTCGATAATGGACTTACTGTTCCTTCGTCGTCTTCGGGATGAAGCAGCAAAGCACCGAGTGCAGAATGAAAGGACATTGGGCATTTATTTAAAATCAGTAGCCAGTTTTTGTAAAGCCGACTACTTAATTTTCATTATAGATAGCTTTATGCCTTTAGAGAGTATTTTTTTAGGTGTGTCTGATCAAGTAAATTACTATATACTATGTATTCATTTTTTTCTTTAATAAATGCTCATGACTTCAAAAACCGTACATTTCCTTCTTTTAAAAATTTTTGACGGTTTTTTTCTTGTTTTGGGCTCAAAAAGAAAAACACTCGCACGTTTCCCCCCCCAATTTCCACACACACACCTATTAACTCTACCCCTCCCCATATTTTTTTGCTTATTTACAATATTTATCTTGGTGGGTTTCAATTTTAATAAAATACATTTCAAAACTCAATTGAGCTAAAATTTAATATACATGATTTATTTTGGAGGGTTACAATAATTTAATTATAATTTAAAAAAAAAATTTTTAATTGATTAAAATTAATTATTTAAAAATTAAAAATATCGCCACTTTGGGTTGACTTGTGTCAAAACTTGAAAAAGGGTTTTCTTTCCTTTTAAAAACATTCCGTTGAACTGGGAAATTTTTTTACACACGATTGTTTTGGATGACAATACGATATTAAGTAATTAATAAAATTAATTATTATTTAATGTTTGATTCTATCCTATGTATATACATATTTTATTTTAATTTTAACTATTTAAAAGGGATCCATTTTCGTTCGGTTTTGATTTTAAAAAGCGCATAAATGGATAATTTTCATGATTCTTAGTGTCACTTGGAAATTTGAATACATGTATAAAATTGTTTAAAAGGGCATTGTGACAAAAAAAAATTTCTTAAATACAATATCTTGGCAAAAAATTTAAAAAAATAACCCTTTTTTTTAAAAAGTTTTCCCTTTTTTGAAAAATGCTTCTAATATAATAATATTTTGCCTGGATATGATAAAAAACCTCTGTACAGGGGGCCCAAAATTTTGATGTTTGAAAAAATTTCCCTTTTTTTCCAGGTTACCACCCATTGAAATATATATATATATAATTATCGGCGTTTTTTTTTAAAATTTTCCCTTTGTTGTCGTAAAACATGGATAAACCACTTCCAAATTTATATATTTCAAAAAATCTAGTTCGGGCCCCGCAGAGGTCTGAGCTATATACGGAAAAAAATTATAATAACAGAAGCTTTTTCCAAAAAAGGGGAATATTTTGTAAAAAGGGTTATTGTAAAGTTCGTTTTTTTTCAAAATATTTAAATTAAAAAGTTTAATTTTAATACTATTCTTAAAAAAAAAATTTTTATGAACCTTCCAAAATGAAATAAAAAAACTTTGTATCCATTTGCCCCTTTTCCAAAACACGGTTTAAATCGAATTATAAAAAAAGCCCTAAAAAAAAAAATTTTCCGGTTTATCCCAAAGGGAGGAATTGACTTCGCCGAGTTTTCGGGACTCTACTGTATTAAATAACAGTAAAATGTTATTGATACTATTATAAATGGTATTTTTTATACCGTCTTCTACTGCTTGAAGATAATTTTTTGTTGTATCCCATTTATATTCTTACTGGGTAGTATGTGACGTATCGGGACGACACACTCCTGATTTAAGACACGTGTTAACAAATATTGTATTTCTTTCTATTATTTAGTAAATATAAACGGAAATATTGCATTTCTGCTATATTTTTTACTCTTTATGATGAAATAAAGTGATCAGTTTTTATAAACTGGAAGTATTTTAGACGAAGGTATAGTGGAAAATAAAGTAATTTAAGTACTGAATGCTATCAAACACACATTTTTTATACACATTAATTAAATTAATATTTTAATAATTACTATTATATAATAAATCATATATAACAATTTACAATAAATTATAAATTTAAAAAAAAGAACTGGAAACAAAGAAAGTTTTGCAGTAATTCTAAAATATTGATATTATTTACCATAAAGCAAAATGTACCCCTTTTTCATCCAAACCATGACTATATATATAAACAAATTATATTCTTTTCAAAATTATCATATCATACGTTATATTTTATTCATTATCTTTTGGAAGTCTCAAAATAATGAACATACAAATATCACATTTAAAAAATAATTTGAAAAGACGATTTTATATTAAAAAAAATTTATTTTAGGACACTCAATTTTTACATAAAACCTTTAAATAATATTTTTTTTCCATTATACACAAAAAAGCTGCCATCAAATAAAATACGTTTCAAAAAACTATGGTACACTTTTAAACATGCCAAAAACATTGAGTATTTACATATCTTACAATAATAAATTTTGCAGGTACTACAGCATTTCCAACATTTCATTTCAGAGAATATTTTACTTTTATCTAAAAACATTGAAATTCACACAAAAAATATTTTCAAACCATTTAAGTAATTGCTTAAGAATCATCACAGATAATTTTTATCTTTAATTATTTTGTTATAATACAATGTGAACAATATCCAATCTACACCTGGCGAAACATAATTTTTTCATTTTGTATTAGAGCATTTACCAAAACTAGATTTTTTAACTTCTTCTAAATTAAATATAAATCAAAATGTACAATTTTCTTAAATTGGAACATGGTGCTAAACAAGAAATAAAGAATTAAAATCCTCAGTTTCATTATTTTTATGATACTATTTTCAAATCATTACTTATTTCATCAAAGTTACACAGTAGTTCCTACACAAAATAAAAGAATACTTTTTTGGGCTGCTTCAATTTCGATTAGTTAAATAACAATTCTTAAGGGGACACAGTATGATTCAATTGACAAAAATTGCTCAAAAATTCAAATAAGATTTTTTTTAGCCAAATTAATTCTTTACATAATTTTCTATAACCACGCAAAATTTGAAAGCTCTACGCAGTTATGAAAACTTTTATGTTCATTTTTATTCACATCCCACAGGCAAATAAAACTTTAAATTGATTTACCTCAGAAGAAAAAAATAACTAGTAGTTTATCTTCATTTAAAATGCTAAGCCTCTTTTCCTATAGCGCCAAATGCTTTGACATTTTTTCCCGCTATTGCTATTAGTAAATGTAATAAAGTTGGTATACACTTTTGAATCAAAGCAATATTTATTTTTCAAAAAATAACTGAATTAACAATTTATACATTTTTTACAGAATTTTTTACAAACATTCATAAGAAAAGATTTTTACGAATATCAATTATGTTAACAGAAAACTCAAACCAACTTTTGTTATACATAGTTTGATGTATTTGTATATAAATCGAGCTTCGTGTGTGTATGTCAATAATTGTAGGAGTAGCATTTTAAAATCCCTTCATAAGTTTTTAAATTTTTCTTTAAGAAATTAAGCAATTAGCTTTTTGTAGTACCTTGAGCACAAAAACTGTTTTACGTAATGTATATAAATGCTAGCAAAAATAAATAAATAATAATTGTAAAAACCACTTAGTCAATGATTTTTTTATAAACTGTACCATGTCACCTTGATAAATTTTTTTATTCTTATGACAATTTCAAAAAATATATAAATTATATATTATATTCCACTTAGTTCAAATGTTAAACACCTATGCATTATTTCAGTTATATTTAATATTTGTTTCTACAGCCATTCTAGAGAATTCTTTTAATATGAATTATGCCTTTAAAACTTTATATCATGCATGCACATGCTTATAAGGATTCAATACAAAATTTGGTTGAAAAAATTTTTAAAATTTTCATAAATGTAAACATAAAGCATTTACAGAGTTGCAATAAATTAAAAAAATAAAATTATAAATAAAAATATGAACATGGATATTCACATGATTACTTTGCTTCCTTCAAGAAGGAAAATATAGTCACCCAGTTTTTTTATAAACTTAATTTTTTTATCTATAAAAATCTATTATTGCTCCTTCCATAAAATATTAACTTGTTCATACAAGACATAAACTAATGATTTTACAGTGCACTATATATATCTTTACACTAGTACAAAGTACTAGTATCATAAGACAAATTTTAAAAATTTACTTATAACTTGTCCAATGAAATTTAATTTGCTCCCCCAAGTTCAGATTACGAAATTTTAAAATACAGAATTCATCTTATGCAATACATCATAAACACACATTTGTGCAAAACAAAGCATTTATGTATTATTTGATGACAATGTAATTCAGACTATAAGTATTCTTGTGACAGTCTTGGTTAAAAGTGTTTACTACAAAAATAATAAAATAAATTTTCATTTAAAAAATGTTACACAGTTTATAGTCCAATTAAAAATTAACATTTTAATGCAAACAAAATCTTTGTACTTACAAAAATTTAAATCTTAGGATAGAATTAATCATGGGGAGCATCAAAATTGTACATAACTGTGACCTTTCTTTTTTAAATAAATCCCGAATTACATGTGGAATTTGGAATGTATGAATTGTACTTTTGCATACAAAAGAATTTACATAACAATTTGAACAAGATAGAGCTATCTGTGCTGAGCTTAATACAACTGCACTTATTTTTGTCAATACTAAAATAAAAAAAAAGTGACTGATTCTATATATTATACTATTAATTATTTTATCTTACAATTAAATATTTTAATGAGAAAAATGAATACATCATGAAAGACTTACATAACACAATCTTGCAAAGATTCTTAAATAGAAAATGAAATTCAAAATGATCACATATGAACATAACCATCAATGCTCTTCATAACTGGAATTCTTATTCAATATATTAATATATATTTATTTTCTATTTATTACTTAAATTAATAGATCTCATTATTTCAGCTGCAAAGTTATATTATTTCATAGATGGAAAAGAATAAATGACAGCTCTTAATAACTAGAAATTCGAAAAAATTTAAGTTTTGCTTTTACTATAATGGCAGAAATTTAACCCATGATATATTATTCACTTAGAATGATTTTACATTAGAGATCTAAAATAAATAATATATTTCATTCAAATGTAAGCATCACTTAAAATTATCTTAAGGAACAAATAATTTCCATTCATACTTTTATATTGAACTTTGAGAATATTTATTACTCATTCTTTTGATCACTCACTAAAACTTTTTTTTTAAAAAAAAAATGATAAATAAGGGGAAGAAAATTACGAATAAAAAATACCAATTTTTAGTTAATATTTAAAAATTTGGGTTGTTTCAACAAATCTTTGAGTTCAAGCTAGAAAAAAAAAGTACAGTGGGCCTTTATTAATATGCATTAGTTGAGGAGCTTGATAACAAAACTATTGGTTACGTGAACTGCAAGTTACATTACTAATGTAAATTAAGCTGTTATACAAGTTCCAACATTCATATGAATCACGTAATGAACATTTATGTTTAATTATGAGTAACTAGTTAATTCACAAAAACAAATTGATGGTCGAGCATGCTATCTTTACAATATACAAGTCAATTTCATGTTACAAAAAATAAAATATATTAAAAAACACAAAATATTTAAAGAATTTTGAATACCCCCACCCATTAATCTTTAATGGATTATTGTTGTTTTACAAACATTTTATTTCTTATAAATTTCTTGCATGGCAAATATTATTATTATTGCTGTTTCCTAATTCAAGATCTATTTCATTCAAAATAACTTACGAATATCCCTGTTGCTTTGAGGGCCTTAGAATGTATGATCAAAGTTTCTCGTAATCTGACTACCCTTCACCCAGACTATCTTAAGCAATATCTCTGTTCTGGTCTCTATACTGACTGATCATTATCAATTGTTGATCACTATTTCAACAAAATCATGTAATGTGTCAACTAAGTTACTTACAATTTCGTTTTTTGACTTTTCTCAAATTCTCACTTGTAAAACCTCATCCTCTGTAATTGGATCTCACAATAAAAAATGGTAGGACATAAAAGCCATTCTCTCTGATCGTAGGCTTTTGAAAATGATTTGAAAAATAATCCAACTGGAAAACCTTTTTTTTCCAGAAAATGGAATTTTATACATATTAGAAAAATGGGCAGGTATTAAAATGCTTGCCCTTAATAGAAAGTTGAAACTTTGTCCAGATAAAAGATTATTCTGAGTTTTATAATAAGAAAAATAAGAATTATGACACACAATATCTAAAAGTAATAACACAAGAAAATGCTTTAAAAAAGCCACAGTTTAACAATGAGGTTCAACTGTAAACAGTGTTAGTTCTGTTGAACTTGAGCTTTATCTTTAATGTTGAAGTCTAAACAAATTTCTCTTTTAACCCTCTTGCTGCATAGTTATTTCATCAAAGTAGGTTCAAAAATTGCATAAGGTTTTATGTATTTCAAACCTACATATTAAATCTACATTTTAGAGTTAAAATATACAAAAAATTTCTGTACAAGAGTTTTTATTTTAAAATATAGAATTAGGTCATCAAAATTTGAACATAAAAACATAAGTGAAAACATAAACAAGAACAGCATGGGTTGCACAGCTAAATAGTCAGAAAAATGCATCACATGATGCACAGGGAGTGGGTTAAGCATGTTTCAAATTTTTTATCAAGAATTACGTTTAAAAATTGCTTTCTTCTATAAATTCTGAGTACTATTTTGTAGTTAAAAAACTTTTTCTGTAAAATAATTTTAAAAACCTAAATAGCACACAATAACACTTTCCTCAAACATTATGTAAAATGATATTAAAGTAAACATCACAGAGGGCAAAGAAATGAATGATTAAGATAATACTATATACTCATAATAAAAGCTATCACAAAATTTTACATTCAACACACAAAAATTTTACAAACAGAAATAAGAAAATAAAAAAAAAATTTTTTTCTTATTAAAATAAAAAAAAAACTTACAAAATTTCTACAAGTAAAGTTCAAATTTACATCTGCAAAGGCAATAAAATTCTCTCTTAATGAAGTAAGTAGACCATAAATTCTTTCAGATAATTTTTTAAAGTTTTAGAAAAACAAGATTAACATTAATATCAAAATTTTTTCATTGGCTGGTTTGAATTAATATTCTACACACACACATATATAGGCTATTGGCAACAGATTCTAATTTAGATCCTTAGTCATATGTCAAGGACAAAACAAGCTGGTACCGTCTCTTAACTTCCACATTATGCTGTGTAAGGATTTTAAGAGCCAGTTTGATTAAATATACAATTCTATGCAGTGATTGCTTCTGATGGACAAAATGCAAACTCATGACTTTAAAAAAAAATTGTACTACAGGAATATAAAAGTACTCAAAATTTTCTGAAGAAAATTCCAATGTATGTTTCCTTGAATTATGACCAGGTTCCATTCTGACAGATAGGTCAGATTTATATTTTTCAAATTTATTTTCATTCAAAAGGGATATAAAAATTGTACACAAAGACACAAAAATTCAATCTAAGTACATTTAATTCATGTATAATAATGTGAAAAACATATAACATGGTTTCTATTGTATACAATGCAAACAAAATGTAGCTCTCTATCTCTCTGTTTATTTACTAATTTTATTCAATTATTTTTTGTCATCATAAGTAAGGATGGTTTCAAGTCAAGGTGGAAGTACATTACATTTTAACTTGAAATATAGTTCTCTGAAACATTTAAATCATGGTTTAATTTTTTAAACATAGAAATATTTACATTATCAAAAATTTAAAGAATATCTGAAATGAAATAAATTATTAAAAGTTTCATCCTTTAGCAGTTTATTTATGCAGGAAATTATTATATATTTATGATTTTATTCTAATGGTTAAAAAGAGAGGGTGAAAAATATGAGTGGAAGTAATACATAAATTGGAAGACAAATAAAATTAACATAATTGAAAATTGGCAATCACTTTGTTTTGATGATATGGAGACAAATTTTACATTTAATATGAAATATTATTCCTTCAGTTTACAAGAAAAATTAATATTTTAATAGAAATAAAAATATTTTAAAGCTAGTATTTACATATATTTTTTATAAGTTTTAAAAATTGAAATAAATAAATACACATTAATTTAAAAACAAACCATGAAAAAATATAAAGAACAGTTGTATCAAAACAGAAAAAGCAGAATTTTACTATACAAAATAGAATGAAAGTTATTTTACTAGAATATTTGATCAAACTAAAACCAAACTAATATTCTAAAACATTAAAAAATTACTGCAAGATGAAAATAATATTTCTAAAGAAACTAAGCCAAAAATAAATATATCAATAAGTTTTTGGTCTAAAATAAATATATAAAAATATATAATAAACAAACAATAATATAAAATTTATTTGTTCAACTAAATGTATAACTTAAAATATGTCAATATAAATCTTCATTTGCAATAATAAGGAACTTCAATCAATGAAAATAACACAATCACATTACATAAAAATGCTTTGCAATTTTCTATAAAAATCACTAACCTTTTAAAATTTCAAAACTATTTTTGGATTGAATTACAAAATGATAATTCAAAAATAGCATATAAAACAAAAAACGTTTATTTTACCATCAAATTATGAATTCATACTTTCAAACACTTATACCTTAGGTTAAAAGAAACTAAAACCACAGGAAATTCAGTCGCTTTCAAAAAAGCTATCCTTAAATATCAGAAAATTTCTTATAATTTTTTAACTTAGGTCTTCCTTGCTATGGCACTATATTCTTCGATGTCGGATTCACTTCCATCATCACCATCTGCATCACTCTCTTCTAAGGAGACTCGATCAAACCCTTTGTGGGGATTGAGAAGACTACCTAGGTTGAATTTGTCCTGGGGATGAGGGGGCCCTTTAAAACCCCCAAACCCCTTTCCAAATTTCCCCCAAAAATATGACTGTTGAAATTTACCTGAAATATTTTATGTGATAGTTGTTAAATAATTAATACAACTATAAATGGTATAACAAATTAATATTAAAAGGATTTACATGGTATGTTATCAAATAAAAATATATATTCTAAATAATCTATACCTTGATTTTTTTGGCTAAAAAAAACCAAAAATTTATTAATTTGTTTTGAACAACAAAACCCTTTTTCCCTTTTACTTTATTTTAGGGAATGAATATAAATTGAAATTACAGAAGAGTTTTTTGGGATGGGACCAAAATTTTGAACCATGGTCTTTGATAAATAACCCGGCCCTGGCACTTTTTTCCTAACCCCCAAACCACACCCATGGAAAAGTTTGGAGACGGATTTTTAAGGGCATAGTTTCCCCTTTACATGGGATTTTCCAAAAACTGGGGGTTCCAACTCTTGAACACCCCCCTAAAAATTGGGGAAAAGTTTGGGATCATGGTCGGCCCCTTAATTTTTATCTTACATCAAACACATTTCTGTGAAAATATTAAATTTTAAAACTTATTTTTTTAAAAATTTTTTTTTTCCACATTTTTTAAAATCGGGCCCCCCAATAAACCTTTTTTATAGGCCAATAAAGGGGCCCTAAAAAAGAAAAAATTAAAAAAACCCAAATTTTTTATCCCCAAATTTAAGTTTAAGTTTTGAAAATCTGGGATTGAAACTAAAAAAATTTTTATAAAAAAATATGTCCAATTATGTAGAGGTTTAAATTTAAGAAACCCGGGAAATTTTTTTAGTTTTTTTAAAAGTAAAAATTTTAAAAAAATTTACAAACACCCCAAAAAAAACCAAAAAAAACCATAAAAAATTTTTCCGAATTCCCATTCTTTAAACAAAACCATTTCTTTGGGTTGGATTTTTTTTTATATGGCAAACAAAATGTGTGCCCTAAGTTAACATCAGTAATTCGGGAAGTGTGACAGATTAATTTTCCCTATGAATTTAAAAAACCCGTCAACAAAGATGGAAAATTTTAATTTAAAATTTTTAAACTTTTCAAACCCGGGTTGAAAAATTTTAAAAAATTTTAAAGGACCCCCTTTTCAAAAAAATTCCCGGTTTTAAAAATTATTCGAAATATTCAAAAAAAATTTTTTCCGGATTTCCCCCAAAATTTAAGTTTTTTTTTGAGTGGAAATAAAATTTGGGGATAGGGGTTATTAAAAATTATGCCCAAAGGAAACCAAAAATTTTAAAAAAAAATTTTTGTTTATTTTGATTTTTTTTTTTTTCTTTTGCGAGAATAATAAAAGGGGGTTTCTTGATTTGGGTTTGACTTTTTTGGGGCCCCCAAAATTAATAATTTTTTAAAAGGGAAAGTTAAAGAAAACCATAAAAAGTTTAAATTTTTGGATTAAATGCCATTTTATCAGCAAAATGTTTTTGACAAAGTATCATTTTTGGATAAACCCCCAAAATTTAAAATTTCCCGTAAAAGTTTATATAAATTATACTGAAGACAGAAAAATTTATCTTGGGTTTAAAAATTTTTATATCAGAATTCGGTAAAGGGCCCCAAATAAAACCAAATTTTTAAAAAACATATCAATCAGATCTGAAAATACAGAAAAATTTATATTTAATATTTCTGCTTCAAAGAAGTTATACTTCAAATTTATTTAAATTCATATGGGGGAATCTCTCACTCCTCCTAGAATTATAGATATTAACTTAAGATGCATTTAGTTATCAATCACATGCACAGGGTATGTTTAACAACTTCTTCAACTCATAAGGGAAAATCATAGGATTGGCCCAATTTGGGGTTTGCAAAAGTAGTTTTTAATCCAAACCCTTTAAATCAATTGGGAACCCATACAAGTGACACCCCTCCTTTTAGAATTGTCTTGTTGAGAAGCTTTTGAAGCATAGCTCAAAATCTTGTTCCTGCTCATTATTACTGTGGATGAAATATTCCAGACAGTATATATAAAATAATAATCCAATCAATTATGCATATAATTTAACTAAATATAAATTTGGAACCCAATATATACACAAAAGTAACACACCTCTTCTTTTAAGCCTTAGAAAAACAGTTATCAAAACAAGGCATAAAATAGGTATTGCTAAGAGGCACATAATAATAATTGAGGTCTGAAATCGAGAAGAATCTTCATCTGTTTTTTTGCTATCCTCTGAATTTTCTTGGGTTATGGGAAAAACATGACCTTTTATAGTTTTCTTGGGTGAAATGACCTCATGGGCTTCAACTCCAGGAACATCCGAAACTTTTTTAGTGGACTTATGATACACTGGAAAAAATGCATTAATAACTCAGAATTAAATATAACTAGAAAATTTTATGAATTATTTGAACAATTGATAATATAATAAAAATCTAATCACAGTTGGCAGAATGTTTTTTTAGTTCAATGAAAGTAAAATATTTTATTTTATTTTATTTTGGTTACAGATATCTCTAAATACATAAAAAAAAAAAAAAAAATGAAAAAATTTTTTCTTTAAAAAAATTTTCTGCATGGAAAATTTAAATATTTTTTAAAAATTCATTAGAAGTATTAACAGAACACACAGAAATATATTTTGAATCTTAAGTCTATAATGATAAAAGAAAATTCACCACAAAATCTTTAATTTTGCAGTTAACCCCTTCACGACGGGCAGTGCAAATGTGATTTTTAGCTGGGAAAAATTTTTTAAAGACCCCCGGGTAAAACCCCCCGTCCATTTTTTGAAATCGAACGTAGCCAGAGTAAAACCCGACCCCTTTAGTTAGTTTTTATTCTGCCTGGATTTTTATATTTTCCCCTTAGCTGAGTAGGGGGGAATTTAAAGGTCAGCCAAAAAAGAGCTGGGTCATAAAAATTTTCCCCTTGAGATGAAACATGGTTTTTTAAAAACTCATAATACTTTTTTTTTTTTTTTACTTTTCAGTGTGCCCTTGTTTTATCGTGGGGTTTTGTTTTAAAATTTTTTTTGTTTTGGGATATATTTTATTATTTTTTTTTTTTCAAAACCTTTTACTTCAGGTTATTATTTGGGTTGTTTTGAAGGAATTTTCATAACCTTTTAAATTAAAAAACCGTGCGAATACAAACTGTGGTAAAAAAAAAAAAAAGTAAAAAATTTATGCTTTTCAAATCCTTTAACGTAGGGGTTTAGCGTTTTTCCATGTTTAAAAATTTTTCCCCACTCCAAATTTTAATTTTTCTTCTTTTTTTTAAATAATTTCCCTAGTAATTTTTTTTTTAATTTGAAAGTGTATTAATGTGGTTAAAAAAAATTTTGGAAAAAAAAGAATAGTGCTTTAAAATTTTTTTTTCCAAGGTAAGCCTTTTTCTATATAATTTTATGTGTTAAAGGGAAAAAAGGTTTTTTACATTCTAGTTTTAACATAACTGACAACTTTTGTAATAATCTAAAAGGGGGATCCCAAAAATTTTTGACGCTAGGGCTATAATTTTATTATTTTTTGCGTTTTTTTTTAGGGGGGATGGTCGATTTTAAAAATTTTTTTTTTTGAATTTTTCAGTTTTTTTTTACCTCCTAGGGGTGTATATAATTAAAAAAGATTTTGGGGTCAAAAGGTCATTATAAATTAGCTTTTTTTTAAGGAAAAAAAAAATTAAAAAATTTTGGAAGTGATTTTTTTAAAAAACTACTCCTCCCTTAAAAAATTTAAAGGCATGAAATTTGATTTAGAAGTACTTCAAGCTATGCATAATTTAAAAAAATTGGTATGGGTTTTTCATTAACATGATTGACTATTTTGGGAATATTTTTATAAATTCTTATTGAAAACCCTTAAAATGTAAAAATTTGAGTTCAATTATTTTTTAAAAATAAGTATTCCTTTGTTTAAAAAAACCATACCAATTTTTTTTGCGTCTATTGCAAGGAAAAAAAAAAAACAAAGCATTAGGCAAATAAAAAAAAAGTTTTGCATTTTAAATGAAGACAAACTAGTTATTTTAACTTCTAGAAAATGATTTTAAAATTTTTGATTTCCCAAAGGGGATATGAAAAAAAAACAACGTAAAATGTATAATTTGATTTTTAAATTTAGAGCTTCAAATTTTGGGTTATATAAAAGTATAAAAAAAAGTAATTTAGGCTAAAAAATTCATTTGTTTTTTGACCTATTTTTGTCAATTAACGTATGGCCCCCTTTGTTGGGGAAAAAAACGCACCATCCTGAAAGGGTTAATTAATTTCATTAAAAGAAAAAAAAAAAAAAATTTCAATTTGAGGAATTAAATAAAAAAAAAACCAAGGGACAGTGTGTTAGGACAGTGCTTCATTTATAAATATTATTTTTTCAAGTTTTTATTATACATATGTGTATTATATATGTCTGGTCAATAAGAATATGTCAACCAAATGCTAAACTCTGAATAAAAATTGAACATGGATTTGAAATTATAAGAGATAATTATTTAATAATTTGAATAGGGGGAATTTTCTTGTTTTCACAACAGACTGGAAGGGGTTGATGCAAGAAATTTAGTATATATTGCATTTTGCCCTAAAGGGTTTTTTGTGCTATGTGTGATTAAATGTTCTTCATTAGAGGATTAAGATTTTTATTGAAAACCCAAATTTTAAATATATATATTATTGAAGCTCTTTTTTTTCCCAAAAAAAATTGTTTTTAAAAAATTTTTTTAACAATTTTTTTTTAACTCTTTCCTTTATGAAATTTTTGGGAGGCGGGGTGAAGAGAGAGAATATTTTATGCCCAATTTTTGATTCCTTATGGAGTTTTTTTTTAATTCCTTTTTCTAGTGGAATGTAATTTGTCATATTTTCAGGGTTTTGTACTTTTGAAAACTAATAAATTCTTCTTCATGTAATATTTTCTCCTTTTTTCAGCTCAGTGATACAGGCAAATATAAGGGGGAAAAGGTTGGACCTAAAAGTAGTTTGACCCCCAATTTTCTTAAACTGGGAAAAGTTACTAATTACTAAACTTGACCAAAAAAAACCAGGCCATTAAAATTTTTATCATACTGTCTTATGTTTCTATTTATTGTATTTAGCTTTAAATTAGATTTATAGCAATTTAGTATGTGATTATATATAACTTTTTGTTTTAATCACAAAATTTTAATCAGAACAATTAAAATTTTTACCTCTCAAAAATCTCCATACAACATTAGGCCCATTTAAAACATATGCTTTACGATTTTTAAACAGCAATTTGGGGGGTCTTGTAAATGTCTATAATGGTAAATGAGGAAACACTACTGAAGCTTTTAATTAATCATCATAAAAACTACAGATAAAAATTATCAACTTTCTATAAAAAATACAGAGTTAAAAATGCACTTTTTTATAACAAGTACAAATAATCGTTTTCACACATATCATAGAACAGATTTATTTTAACTACTTTTTCATAAATTATAAAAAGAAATATTATGTTATTAAAAATGTAAAATGATATGTTCTACTTTATTAAATACTGATAAACTAAAATTAGTATTACTGACTCATAAAATTAGTATTCATGAACAAGAAAATTCACTGTTTTATTTTAACATTATAATTAAATCATTCTGTTCGAAAAAAATCTAATTTTACATTAAAAAAAATTCAACTTGCAAAACATGAAAAAGAAAATTTGAAACTAAACATTTTAATGGATTTTTATACAAATTCTTACCCCAGAATTAGAGTTGGGAGCAAAAACATTTAAAAGTCTTTGATCTGTTACATTAAACACAAATGCTCGAACCATATGCCTTTTATCAAGTGATTCACCACAAACAGCAAGAAGAAGGCCTGTAACAAATTTAGGTAATAGTAAACATTTTTCATTGTCAAAAGTATGAACTAGTTTCAAAACCTAACTACAAATTTAGCCACACATTAATTTGGTCAAGATACAGTAAGTAATATGCTGAAATTGCACATGAAACAATTCTATTAAACTTCCCCCTTGAAAATACTTTTTAAAAATTTTTTCCCTTAAATTTCTTTAAAAAATAAATTTTTTTAAGATATTTTTTTGGATAAAGAAACTTTCTACTTTTATTTTTTCCCCCCAAATTGGGTTTGATTTAGAAAACCAAAACCCTTTGCACACACAGCAATTTTCCCAAATGTAAGACCCATTTCAGTGGGGGTTGCTACCAAAAAGGGGGGGGTTGAATTAATTTAATTTCGGGCCCGGGGGGATGCTAAATATTGCCATGATTCAATTTTGTCGAGTGTTCCAGAGTTAAATTGATACTCTAAAGCCATTTTACATACCACATAATCATATGACATGCATGCCTATGATTATCGCATCCAGAAAATATATAGACTCCAGCCAGAATCAAACCCGCTACCTTAGGCTAATGAAGCAGGCATGCTACATCTAAGCCACTGAGCCAACTTCTACTAATAATAACATTCTTCAAATTTTAATAAAGAGAGTACTATATTTTAATGTGGCATCAGGATCAATAAATTTTTGACTTTGCTTATTTTAAAGGCAAATTGAATTTTAAGTTAAACATGCAAAAATGTGTCTATATTAAGCTCACAGATTATCAATTATTAATTACTAGTGTCATGTCACATCAAGTTATACATACGAATATCAGAATCTTTTTTATTTGAATAAGAATTTCAATTTGACCTGTTCTTTAAAAAATCAAACTAGCAACTGATAGTAAAATACTTCATAACTTTGGACTAGATCAGCACATAAGAGCAAACTCTGATATTTCATAATAGCAGATACTTCACTTTCTGATCTCTATTTACTACTTACAAGATTTCAAAGATCAATTGTCTTTATAGTTCCAAATGAGGCATTATTAAGCAGTTATATTTCAAACATAAAATTTATGGGTGACCGGCCCATAAATATGTAACTACACTAAAGGGAATTTTTTTATGTTTAATTTTTTAGAATAGTTTATTTATAGAAAATTACTTATACTCAATAGTTAAGCCATTTTTTTTTTTAAGAATTCCTTGCCTCCTTCAAAAAATAAATAAAGACAATCTTAAAAATTTGAGAGAAGATTCATAATTTAGCAAAGGAAAAATATCTTTTTAATATAATGGGAAAACTTAACAATTTAGGTAAAAAATCACTTGAATTTGAGTTCACAATATTGTTTTACTTAATTTCCTACTTCAAAAACTTTTATTATGCGTTTAACACTTCCAGTAAAAAAATATTAAGTTTATATGTTTGAATAGCACCGAACATTTTTTCGCAAGGTTTTGAAATTACACTGTCAAAGGTCTAATAATATTCATTCTATTTTTTTATGGATGATTTACTGTTACATAATTTAAGTTTGCTAATTGTTCCATGAAAGCATCTATATGAAACTTGTCAAATGACTGCAAGTTTAATTTTTGAGGGCCTTAAAATTTGGTACGAATCTGGAAAATAATTTTTTAAACATTTGTCTAAGCATTTAAACTTTAAAATTCCGATATGATATGAAGAATTCTTTAGCTGAGAATCATTATTTATAAGAAGAACTTGTAAAAGAAAATATTTTCTGAAAGTATCATTACTAAATGAAAATCTTCATTGAACTTCAATATATATATATGCAGAAGATATGGCAATCTTTGTAGTGAGAAGAGAAGTTTTAGTTCATGGTTGAAACAAATAAATTTATTATCAACTAATAGAAATTAATAATTAAAATTTTGCATTCTTTATGTTTTGATCCTTTCTTGAACTAATGCAGAAGATATGGCAATCTTTGTAGTGAGAAGAGAAGTTTTAGTTCATGGTTGAAACAAATAAATTTATTATCAACTAATAGAAATTAATAATTAAAATTTTGCATTCTTTATGTTTTGATCCTTTCTTGAACTAATATATTTAATTCTATTTTAATTATTAATCAAAACATGTATGTTTAATATTACTGCTAAATGAGTAAAAACTACACTGGTGTGCAAAACTTAAGCAACAGGTGGGTTTATTGCCATAACTTCACGAAAAATCATCTGAGAGACATGAAATTCTGAAATGAGGGAGAGTATTATGGTAAGGATGATGAAAGCAGGGCTGAAAAAGGTAAAGGGAAAAAGGAATAAACAAAACAAGCTTTATTAAACGCATAGGGACTCGATTGTCATCCAACAGGAAGAACAAAAGCAGATTTTCCCCTTATATGGTATATGCCCTCCCCTCTTTTACAATGGTTGCTTTGCACCGCTCCCATATCAAACCAGGGGGAAATTTTTTGAGATAAGTGCCCATTCCTCAATAAACATCTGTTTGGTTGTTGGTTGACTGGATATGGGGGTGGTATGTCCCCCCAAAGCATCCCAAAATGTTCGAGGGGTTTTAAAATTTGGGAGCAAGCTGGCCAATCCTTTTAGGATATCTTATTTTTCCCAGCAGCCCTCAACAGCAAAGTCGATGTGGCGTGCATGGTATCCATAAAGATGAAGTCTGGGCCAATGGCCCCCCGGAAAAAAGATGGAGGGGGAAAAGTACCTCCCCCAAATGCACCCCCCGGTTCGGGCCCCTTGAAAAGGGGAGGTGTTCGCTTTCGGCCAAAACCCCCCAACAAGAATTATGACCACCGAACAATGTCCCTTGAGTACGGGGAAAAAAGGGGCCCCGATCTCTCCAAATAAAAACGCGTTGAGAATCCCTTCTGGTACTGAACGACTCTCTCCGAAAAGGGCCGACCCCCTTGATCGTTGTCCAGTTTTGTGCTCTCTGTCCCCTTAAATGGGGGGGTGGCCTCTTTCACGGGGGGCGTTTGGTGGGGGTGAACGGCCCCCGTGAAGGGGCTCCGTAAACCCCTACCTTGTGACCCGTTGCTGCAGAGTTTTGGCAATGGCGCTTGCTGACTGCTGTCAAACTTTTTTCCCCAGGATGATATACGGTCATCCAGTGCAGTTGTGCCCTGGGGCAGCCACACCAACCTTTCTAACAGCTGTACCTGTGGTTTGGGACGTTTTCCAAGCGCCAAACCACACTTTGTTGATTCAACTCGAGCTACACTGGTGACGTACCTTCCGCTTTCCATCATTCTTCCCGCAGGAAGTCGGGTGATTTCTTCTAGCCATATTTCACGAACGACTCACTGGCACTTGCAGAGAATATGGTGAATTGCTTCTCCGCCCTTCATTTCATTCTACTGTTGAGCAGCCCAGCCAACATCACGCGTTTGCTGCAGCCACATGCTTCTGACGTTTTGTTCTGATATTTGCATAGCTGGACGTTTTCTACTGACTTACGTGTTCCCTCTACTGATCTCCAGACCTCCTTTTCTGCAATTTCATGGCTATCTGCTAAATTTTTACATTGTTGCTTAAGTTTTGCACACCAGTGTAATTTTCTTTCCAAGCATTACAGCTGGTTACAGGCCAAGGCTGTCTCAGTCAGCTTAGACCATCTTGATCTATTTGATACTATGTTCTTCCATCAATTAACTCTCAAGTCCTTCAACCACATTTCTACTTTATCTACCTTGTTCTCAGTCTTCCTTTTTTCCTCTGTAGTTTTGAAAGTTATTTTCTAAATAGGGTATTCATGGCTACCTCAAAACCTCCCAGACACCTTATTTGGGAAGCCTTGATCACTTAGACTATGTAAGGTTCTCTGTATTTTGATTCAAGTAAATACTATTAAATCCTGTTTTTTTCATCCAACTTTAGCCTCACATCACATGTAACTTATCACACAAATGTATAATTCCTGGTTTTTATTTATCCACAGTTATAGTTTATTACTTTAACATTAAACTTTTAAAAAGGGCAATTTGAAAGCATGTTGAAGTCACTTAAAATCTCATGATAGGAGATATAAGAGGTTGGAAAGAACCAAGTGCTACACTCAACCCAGTACCAGAATAAATAATATAACTTTAAATGTAGAAATACATAACACAAATACATATGAAAAAAAAGGCTTATCAGTTGTTTTTTCATCACTTTTATAAAACAGTTTTTCAAATTACAATAAAATCTGGTGTATAATGTGCCTACACTTTCGAGCTGCAATTTTTAACTTTTAAGTATATTCGCCGTATAGCGCAACCCCCCTTTGAAGAAACCTGAAATGTACGTGAGCAATGCTTTTATGTTTTCAAGTCTTTTATTTGAGGTATTATCCCAGGCTTTTGAAAAAAATAGAGTAACTCTAGAACTCATAAAGAACATTAAGACATTAGACATCATTAGGTTCATAAGGAATATCATTTCTGATAAACAACATTTTGATCTATGTAGAAGTCTAATTCTTTTCTATGCTCAAGTCCTTTTTCAATTCCTACTATTAGTTCACAATCTTTATATATTTGTTCATTTATCTTAGTGGAATTTTCAATCGTTAATAAAATACATTTTAAAGTGCTCAGTTGAGCTGAAATTTTATATACAGGATTATTTTGAATGACTAATAATATATATATTTAAAATTAATTGATTAAAACTAATTATTAAAAAGAATTACAAATACAACACGTTGATCATTTTTTGGTGACTTGTGTCAAAACCTGAAAAGGTTTTATTCTCACATTTTAAAGCGCTCATTTGAGCTGAAATTTATACACACGATTGTTTTGGATGACAATATACTTTAATGATAATTAAAAAAATTAATTACCACTTAATGTTGTGATTCTGTCAGATGTATATTGATTGTAACTATTCAATAAAAAGTAGCTAAACAAAATTTTTCTTTGTTGATTTAAGTAGGAATTGACTTAAATTTTTTTTTTTATATTACTTGTTTATTTTTAAAACTCATTTTTATACCCAGTGTATAACACACACTCTTAAATTTCGCTCTTACTTCATGTGTTAAAAGTGCACTTATATGCCGAATTCTGCAGCAAATACTTTATTTTATTTTATACAATTTTCTAATAATGAGGAATTTATCCCGTTTACTATACAACTTATATGCTTTCTTTTAGCATATGTTTCAGAGTAATCTATCTGCTGTACAAAAAAAAAATTAATAAAAGGAGTTAGGCATATTATCTGGTTAAAGCAGTACAAAGGATTATTGGTAATACTGTCATTTTAAAAGATGGATAAAATAACAAGATTGATACTATGAACTAGAATCTTACTCACTTTATTTCACACTGCTTGAGGAATTTGAAATTCAATTGTGCTTGCATACAATTCCCTACAATGGTATTCATCAGCAGAATAATGTCAAATTCTTGCCCACCAAATATAAAACTGAAGATCTCTCTACCAAGGCTATCACAATTCCTAATATGTATTGACATTTGGATAAAAAAAATTCTCAACAAAAATTATTCTCCTTCCTTCAAATAAGCTTTTTTTTATTGAACCAAGTGCAATCCACTAACCAACAATTATCTTCTAATTAATCAATATTCAAAAATTTAAACATTCATCATACTTTCTTACAAATATATTTAAAATAATGGGAAAAAAATCTAATATTTTTTTAATAATTAAATTAAATGAGTTTCATGTTAATTTGATTTACTGAAATCATATCCAAATTTATTCAGTAATAATTAAAAAACTAATTACCTTTTTCCTGAGCATAAGTAATAGAATATAATGTTCCACCAAATTCTTCCCTTTGAATTTGAAAGCGGAATCGTCCAGACTCCATAGTAAAACACTGAATTCTACCATTTTCTCGATCTGCTACACAAGTTAAATCGCGATCTTCTAACAGCACAACTTTGTGTGGAATTCTAAAACTGCCCACTGGTGGATTTCCTGGAATAGATCCAAACAATTAAGCAAAGCACCTCAAATATGGTTTTTCCAAACTTATTGTAAGTTTAGAAAACTTAGCATAAAAAACTACACAAGTGTTACACAAATAATCTTTCATTTAATCTCCTTTACTAAGAACTTATTCAATTAATTTTATGAAATTGTTTTATTTGAGATGTTCTCAACAACATACAAATAGGGTGTAATTTTTTAAAAAATTCAAAATTCAAGAGAGCAAACAATATTCTATAAACACTCTTCATTTGATTATTATACCACTTAATTTTTTCAGGAAAACATGACACTGAAAAGAAAATTTCACTGCATGTTGTTTGCATTTATTAGAACAATTTGAAATTTGGCAATTAATTTGATCACTTAATACTGAAAATTAATGAGATTACAGCTACATTACTTATAATTTTGCTTTAGAGAATAATAAATATGGTAGAAGGTTCCTTTTATTTGTTTATTAATATATTAAAAAAATATTTTTATTTGATTAGTGGCAATATTTTGCCACTCAGTATGAAAGGATATCACACACACACATACCTCTGATATTTAAATCAATAATCATATTATGTTTATCATGCTCTTTCAGAAAAGTACATTATTTACTACAGGGTTAGCAAAAATATAAATCAGTCAAAAATGGGAAAAATCAGTTTAATTTAATTAGTATGCTTAATTTTAATAAAAAAAATTATTAATACTTATTTATAAGGAATAGAGTTTTAACAGTTATAGGATTGATAGTTTTTTAATACATTAAAAAAGAGAAATAGAACTTGTTCTCTTATAAAATAATGAAGAATAATAGTATATTCAGTTTCTGAGGAATAAAAATGCATTTTATCTTAAACTAGCTGACCCGGCGAACTCTGTTCCGCCTGAAAGGCAATAAATAAGCAGATTTTTGAATTTATTAAGTTTTTTTTTTATTAGAAAATACAAAAAAAAAAATTAAGTACCTACATTAATCATTCATTATTGTTTCTGTATTTTAGTACATAGGTTGCTCTTCACTTAAGTACCTTGTTATACACAACATTTTTTGTTATATTATCAGGCACAAAAACAAACAACGCAGATGGTCTTCCGACCGGAACATCCACATATAATTGACCATGGGAAAACATGGATGTTCTAGATTCAAACCACAAACTTTTAAGGATTGGCCTTGTGATTTGTTGATGGTCATGACAAATGCAAGACGGATCGGAAATTGAAATCTTTTAAATTCAAGCGCATATCATTTGGGAATCATGGGGACCCTCGAATGAGAACTCCTCACCTTTGAATTTTCCTTTCAGTATCGCCGTAAATTACATGTTCATCAATTTTCTAAACCACCAAACGCCGATCGCGTAACAGTTTTGGTTGGTTTATGTTTCCAGCATTAATACGAGCCAACCTTTGCGTAGAATTGTGTGGTGGTAAATCAGGCACATCCAAGGAGTTTAAAATTAAATTTGGGATAGTTGGTGGCTTCATCTTCATTTGGGACGCGTCAATAGATTTGAATGAATGAAATTGTTCCAATGATCTTATTTTGAATTATGTAGTTCAGGTCATCTACATCTTTTATTCTTAGCTGCTAAAATTGTCGTTTACTCAACCATTCATTATTTTTGTAGTTAGAAATCATGTTGGGAAATACATTGTTGATAAGTTTGTCTTTTGATGAGACAAAATTCGAAATTATTTGGAAATGATATCAATCCCCCTCGATTCATCACAGGTACTTGACCATTACCGATAGTCAGCAATTGCTCAGAGAAATCTTTAGCAGATGTATCATTAAGCAATGCAACTCTCATGTTAATTGTCAGCTGCAGTTTCTTTCACATAGCCATAGATTCAACCATTTGAGGCAAGCGTTTTTTTCGCCAGCAGCGTAGATCTTGGAATTACTGGCAGTGTTTAAGGAAATCGCCAGACAGTAAAAACATTGCTCCTCAAAACATCTCGAGTCATGCATAAATCTTTTAATGTCCGTTATGCTTCTAATGCACGCTTATGCTTTTAAAATTGATTTCTTACAAAAATCAAATTGTCATCCATACATCCATTACATTACATAGCTGTCATTTGCATTTTGTAATTCGAAGTCCGATTCTTTTTTGTTATACTACCACGTTTTATAGTGACTGACGTTTTATGTCAAGTCACACGGAAACACTGTCGAACGGGATAAACAGTATCCTATGTCCGTCTCCTGACTTTAAGCTACCTACCCACCAATTTTTAGCCATATCGGTACAGCCGTTCTTGAGTTATAAATAGTGTAACTAACACGACTTTCTTTTATATATATAGAAGATTTACAACCTATGCAATTACTGATTAAAAAAAAATCAAGATAATTAATTTGCCTGGTCAAAAAGTTCCTGAAACTTATGCACTACATGCTGTTACATGGTAGACAGATTTTCAAATGTTTTGAATTGGGGTTGCTGAAAATTTTATAAATAGTATGGCTGCCTATTTCTTTGTAAATGTGAAACAAGTTTGAGCGGAGAAAAAAAATATGGGGATGAAGAAATACAAAAAAGGCAGCATCTATTATCAGCCTATATTTCCTGCCTTGGAGGAAAAACTCGCCACAAAATGATCATATTCATTCAGAAATCCCAAGGAATAAATGAAAATTTTATGGATTATTTGAAAACTTGGATACTGACACCAACAGTGAAGGATTAAAGTGGTTTTTTTAAATAAATATTTGATTCAAAATACAGAAAACATTGAAAGAAAAATTGTTTATGCATAGTTAATGGAAAATGGGAAAAAAAAGTTTTCCTAAAATAGATACCTTCTAAGATAGCTTATAGATAGCTTCCTTAGCTTATCTAAATGAACATTAATATATTATTTAAAAAAAAAGTTAATCACGAAAATACTATAACAAGACACAAATTTATTTTCCAAATTAGGGTCAATTTTTGTTACGTAACACATTTAATCAATAAAGTTATCATAAATATCAACTAAAAAAGTGATCTAAATTGATACAAATTTCCAAAGCAACCAACAAACACAAATAATTAACCACCTAAAAATAACATTACATTTCCTATGCTAATTAAATGTAATATTAATGTATTATCTCACAAGTTCATTTACATCTCATTATTTTGTTACAATACTAATTAGTACATATGATTATATTTTAACTTATATATTTTGCATGGATTTATTAACTTAAGAAATAACAAAAAAATTCAATTACATGAATAAATATTAACATAACAATTAGATAAAATATTTATCAAAATATTTATTTAATTGCTTAAAAAAAAGGAGAGTTTAATTTTTACAAAACTTGTAAAAGACACAATCTGAGCGAAAAACTTCCAACTTACGTTCAAACACATTATCTTGTTTTCCCCACTGATTCAAGAATTTACCATCAGCAGAAAATCGGATAATTCTGGAGTTGCAATATCTACATAGTAATATAAGATAAAAAAAGACACTGGTAAATCAAAAAACATTTTATGAAAGAAAATGCTCATCTTCATTTTTTTTAATAATTAGGAGTTGATTGAATATTTTAATACTCTCTTACCCATCAGCAACATAAATATCTCCAGTTTTGCTCACAGCTACACTTGCTGGTTTACAAAAATGTCCATTATCATTACCGGGGATAAATTTTTCACCAAGAGTCAAAGCTGGTTTCTTCAAATCATTTGCAGTAAAATGGAAAACCTAGTCAGAAAAGATTGCATTTAAAATTTGTTTTTTTAGTTTTAATTTGAACTGCAATTAAATTATTTACAGGGCATAGGTGATCAATAAAAATCAAGGTAAAAGTTTTGAAAGCAATCATTTAATACTATAAATTCATTGGCATAATGAATTTAATTTTTTTACCCAAAATATGACCAAAAAAAAAATAAAAATAACAATCATAGGAATCAAAGGGTAAATTTTTTCAAATATTAAGATTTTACTTCCAACACAAATATTGTTTTACATTTATTAAATATTTATTTTAATACATTAAGGTAAGTTTTTTCCAAGATTCCACAGTAAAGGAATTAGTGCTATTTGCATATCACTGAAGTAATATTTTTAATAGTGCTTCATAGTGATAGCAAAGATAACATCAATTTTTACAACATGGCATAGAAAGAGGGAAAAATATTTCTACATATCACTATGAATACTTCATATTATGTTCTTGTATGTACAAATTTGCCTTACATTTTAAATACTGCTTTATAATGAATGTCCTCTTCCCTCAATAACCAATGCTTTCTTCATATTTTTGAAAATATACATGTAATCTAGAGTCCTTACATAACAACATACAATACATAACTCTTTACTTTCCTACTGAACTTTTTGAATCTCACCAAAACCTATTATTTATTCATCAAAGCTCTTTTGAAACTGACATTTATAAATTACTGTTTTGAAGTAAAATACTGACAAATTGGAGAGTTTGAAACATTTTAAAATAAAATGAAAACGTCTTTGCCATGACAATCTCAAAAACATTAGGATATGAAATTTCTTTAAAAATTAATATTAAAATAAAACATGGAAATCTAAAAAGTAAAAGAAAACAACAACATATAACCTTTGATTATTCTTTACTTCTAAGATGCATTATTATTAAATATGTAAGAAAATTTAGAACAATGTATTTTTCATCAATCAAAATTTATTTTAAGCAAATTTAATTCTTAGGACAAATTAAAAAAACTTTTAAAAGTTGCTTTCTAGAAATTTAGAAATATAAAAAAGAAAAATTAAAGCAATACATTATATTCACAGACTATTTCAGAAACATTAATTCCTTTATGAATTTCACTATTAATATGGCCTTAAACATTTTTATTTCCATATAAAAGTTTTCACATGAAATACCTGATGAAGAGCTACATCTGTAACCCAAAAACTACCATCTGTGTAAATAAACAGACCATGAGGCATATAGAACCTGAAATAAAAGAAATTTAAAACTGTATCAATATTATATTCTAAAAACATACGGATATATTTTGTTTATATCTAAAATTCTATAAATGTTAAATCAAATTTAGAAATCTGTAAAGCTAAAAATTTTTGCAATTTTAAAAAACCAAGTTGTGATTAAGTTTTAAAAGACATAGTTCAATATGAATAAAATTTACAACATAAAGTAGTAGAGAAATCACAACATAAAATATTAGGTATAAAGGAAAGTTCAGTCAGTTTTGAACACATGCACTTTTTATGCATTGTCGATCCTTAGGAAGAATTCGGATCTGACTGAAACCGGTTTAAACAGATTAGCATATGATTGATGATTTATAAATATTTTCTCATATTTTAGTGAGTTTTTTAAACTTGCAAAACTTTCAACATGAATGAAGAAAAAGTGTATTTAAGACATTGTGTACGAGTTCCAAAAAAAAGGTAAATAATGTGATGGAGACAAAAAAAATCTTGTGTGACGTTTCTGGAGAAGATGCAGTAACAGATTGAACATGCCAAAGGTGGTTTATGAAATTTCATTCATGTGATTTTTCTTTGAAAGATGAACCCAAACCAGGAAGGCCATCAGATGTCAATGAGGAAGTGCTATGCAGTATGATCAAGACAAATCCCACATTAACTTCCACAGAAATGGGCTTCAAACTTGGAATTCATCAGAATACTGCTTTGGATCACATTAAAAAGCCTGGTTTCATGTCCGAAACCTCTGTTTGCAAGTCACATGAAAAAATTTAATGGACAGAATTTCAATAAGTTCTTTAAATCTTACTTGTTATAAAAGGGAGCAGTTTTTGGACCACTTGGTGATCGGAGATGAAAAGTGGATAGTGTATAAACACATAGTTAGAAAAAGGTCATATTTTTACAAAGGGGAGACACCACTATATTCAATGCTCGTGTGCATCAGAAGGCTGTGGTGTGTTGTTGGTGGGACCTCAAGAGTATAGTGCACTATGAGTTGTTGAAAGAAAATGAAACAATCATTGTGGATCGTTTCTCTTCCCAACTTAATGTTTTGAATAAAGAAATTTAAAGTAAATGCCTATCTTTGGCCAACAGAAAGGGTGTAATTCTTCATTATGACAATGTTAGACATGTGGCAAGAAAAACCATACAAAAAATTGCTGAGTTGGTTTGGGAAATTTCACCTCAGCCAGCATATTCTCCTAATATTGTGTGTGTGTGCACCATCTACACTATATCTGTTTAGGTTCCTGTAAAACTTTCTTGATGGAAATAAATATATAAATTATGAGGGTGTTCAAATGGCAGTGAAAGAATACTTTGCCTCTAAAACAGATTACTTGATTTCCAGGGGGTTAGATATGCTGGCCAGACAGTTGTAACTAACAAAGGAAATTATATATTGAATTAAATTTTAAATAAAAAGTGAAAAAAATTGTTTTTTCTTTAGAAAAAAATGACAAAGCTTTCCCTTACACCCAATAGTAGAGAAAACAGCACAGTATTTTTTAAAAAATAATATCAAAGATTCTCTTGTATTAGAAAATTTTAAAAAGTAACCTGGTTCTTGTACAGATTTTATACTTTTGTATTTTTTTGTTATAAATTTAATATAGTGAAAGTTAAATTATATCATTCATACTGAAAAAACATCTTTAAATTCATAGCTAAATATGACATCTTTATACTTTAGAATACATAAGATTTAGAAAGTTAAAAACAGATTGAGATGAAATTTTTCGGGCTTTTCATAAGTTAAAAATAAAATATAAAATTTTTTTTACAATGAAGATAAAGAGTTAAAAGTTAGCTTTGGTCAACCAATAAAGTTATATCATATACACTACATTATAATTTCCTTATTCATTTTCGACAGATAATTTTGTTGAAAAATATTTAAAATTATATTTATGAAGCTTAATGTTTGATTCAAATAAATTCGGTGTTCTTTTTTTTAGAGAATTGATAGAAATCAAACTAATGATTAAAATACTGTAGCAAATAAAATATTTGTAAAATTTTACAACTTTTACAAATAAATTAAATATTGTCGATAGCACACAACTGACATGTAATATAATGATCTTGTAAAGTAAATTATGAATTTATAAACTGTCCAAAGATAACCAAATTATTTTATCAGTACCTAATATAATAATAACAAAACCTACTGGAAAAAAAATTATAGATATAATAGAGAAGAACAAAATATTTGACTATGTTTCATCAATTAATATAAATAAGAATATCAATTATCCTTTATAATAACAATTTTTTTTTTATTTAAAAGTTTTCATAATACATCTTGCCATCCCGGTGAATTTTCTTTTTATTGGGTGTATGAGACAGAATCTAAAAGTTTGAAGACTTGATGAATATTTTAAAATACTGATGCACAAACACAAAGTAATTTCTTTATGACAATACATTTCTGTCAGATCTTGTACAACTTCTTGAAACATTTCAAGAAGTAGTCATTTTTTGCAACATCCTATTAGGCCTACAATGCTAATTTCACCTCATCAAATGCTGTGCATGTAGATGTTGTTTTAATAACAGAAATAAATAGTTTTGGAGACAAATTGTATGACCACTTGGAACCAATGTTCAGGTTTGCTTTCATGCAAAAGATACCACTGTACACTTCATCACATTTCAGGGTATTTGCAAAGAGTAGACTTCCTCAAGCAACACAAAAAATCAAAATAACACTCCCTACTTCAATGTTCTACCTTTTGGAAATTTGAATTAACAATTCCTCAAGAAACGAGAATATCTCCATCATGATTATTTTTGCCTCTTATGCTCCCATCTTGCCAGAAGTTTTTTTTCATGGCAAGGAGGCGATTTCAAAGCTGAAGAAGCATATTTGTCTGAATATCAAATATATATCACCAAATTTCAAGCTTTATTATTTTATTTCAAGAAGTTTAATTTTTATTGACTTTGTCAAACAATTCATAATATATTCTCATTTCTCTCCTAGAAGTCAAAAGATAAGAGAAAAATATACTGAGACACTTGGTACATGTTAAAATCATCTGGCAACTAATCTTCAATAAGTGAACAGTCTTGGCGATGTTCTCAATGGTTTGGATGAAGATCTTTGCATACACAGCAAGATGCAAAATTAACATTTTCCTCCTTCTTAAAGTTGCAGGATGCCCAGATTTTTAAGTTCAAGAACCTGTGCATCCTGTGACTTTGATCCAAGAGCCAAGAATTCAATCACAGGATGGATTTTTGGCTCTCTTTATAAACCACCAATACCACTCACATTACTTCAATCTCAATATCATAGCATCAAAGTACATTTTCATTAGCATTTCTTAAGTCTCTGCAAAAGTTTTACCAAACACGGAAAATATTAAATGTTACAGCATTGCTTTTCCTGCTTATGTTAAAATAACCTCCGAATAAAATGTCTGAGCACACAGTTCAATCAAGTGGCAAGGATAAGGACCATTTAAGGACCTCCTAAATATAGAAGGAAGAGACAATGTATTTCAAATGGTGTAATTTTAATTAGATGCATTTATTGTTAAAGATACTACCTTACATGAAATATTTTTTGACACAACCTCATATAAAATGTGCTTACGTAATTTATACATTCATCTAAAGATGCAAAAAAAAATACAGTGAAATTCCATGTTATTCTCTATGCATTCAGGATATACAATTAGTTAAATGTTTTACTTGAAGGTTTTTAGAACAATCTGATTAAAATATAAATAATGGAAAGAAGTTTCATACATTCATTTATGGTAGGGGGTCTTCAACCTGTGGCTTCTCATTTAAATTTGAAGCAATTTTTTTTAAAAAAAATGCTGTTGTTTTGTTGTTGTAATAAACACCCTTTTTTCTGTTATTCTTGATATTCATAACATTTCAGGAATGTGTTTATATCCATTTGAGATAAAATTTTCGGAAAATGACTAATTTTTCAAAAATTTCATTGTGCCTTAGATAATTTTAAATATAAGAAAATCTGACTATGTATAAAATCTCAGAAATTTTTTGAAAAAAGGTTGACTCTTATATTTAACAGGTTTGCAAAGTATTTTAGTTCGACTTCCATTTAACTTTTAAAAACTTATATATTCAGCTGTCCTAATTCAGTGACAGCTTTAGATATCATAATAGATCTCCAGTTTAGTCCAAATACTTTTTTGTATCTACATTTGTTGTGTCTGGTGAATTCCAATTTCTCCCTGCTTTAGCACTGTAGGTTTTAATACTTCTTCACTTTTATTTTATATTACTATATATATATATATACACACAAATATGTAAACACACCATTTCTTAACTTAAAATCAATTGTAGTCTTGTAAAACAACCCCTCCCCTTTTTTATATAAATTTTCTGACTACAATATTTTTTTGACAGTTGTATGACCTACTGATTCACTGTCAATTTATTGATGTAGCTTGTGGATCACTGTAAATTTATTAATTTGGCCTTCAAGCATGAAAAGCTGAAGACCCCTAATTAATGGTATACTTTTTTCATTATGTTTAGATTTGTCATTCAATATAAATATCCAGTAAAAAGGGTAAGTTGATTAATGCAATATTCATTCACTTACATGACATTACCAGAACTGAAAAAACAGCCTAATATACAAAATTTTAGTTCTCATATATATATATATATATATATATATATATATATTTTTTACTCTACATTCTATTATTTGAAAGAAAAAAAGGTAGTTCTCAAATATTTTACTGTAGCAAAATTCAATAATTGAATTAGTTTGCATGTAACATATTACACACACAATTTCAGTTATTTTTCATTCATCATAAAGAACTTCATCCAATAATACATTAATTAAAAAACAATTTTACTTACAAATCATTACCCCATTGATGTAAAAGCAAGCCAGTAGATGCTTCTAGAATCATTACTGTTGGAACTTTGATGGGTCCTTCTTTGGCAAGAAGATAATTGTGGTAATCATCAAAAGTTCTAAAAAAAGTGTTTTTATTTTAGCATTAACAAACAAGAATATTCTATAAAATAATTACAAAGGAAATCTTAAAATTTATATGGCAATTTTTTATCAATCATCTTTTAAATCAAATAAATATTAAGAGAAAAATTTTCTTAATGGAATAATTCATTTTAATGGATAATTAACTTTATACTCAATTTTAGACAAATTATAAAGAAATAAGTGCAAAAAATGTGTACAAAAAAACTTAGATATTTTTACGATTTCCAATAGAAACTGATATTTATAAATCATACTAAATTTTAATGCTACTAATCAGTTTGCCATCTAATGATTATCCTTCTTTATAAGGATGCAGAAACTGATTCCCATAGCATTAAGAAAATAAGACTTCCATTTGAAACCATTTTGAGAGATGAGGAAGAAATTAAAGCATTTTAAAGAAATATTTACAAAGAGAATTTTCAATATGAAATGTTACATCAAGTGCAGTATATGAAAAGTATGAATTTAATAGCCATGACATCCAAGATGAAAGATTATTAGTAGAAGTTAAATACGCTTCTGAAATTTTAATATTAATAAAATAATTAATATGTAGTTTACATTAAAAAATAATTTTCATGGTACTATACTTGAATATAAAACTGCTTTTAAAAGAGAAATTTTTTTAAAAAAGTTCTATGTAATGAACTGTTTTAGCCACTAAAGGGATATATTCTGAAATATATATTTAAGATGTCTAAAAATTAAATCTTCATGGACAAAATTTTGAAAAATGAGTTCGAATTTAAATTACATAAAACAATACATTTTATGTGTCAAATGATTCAATTTTTCTTTGTCTCGATTACGCATGGCAATTAGCTGACATTTGTAAGGTTACTATAATGTGTGTGGTGACCTCAGTAAATAATTCCCATTGTGAAAAAATTGTTGGACGTTTAAAAAAGAACCAAACTACAAAGAAACAGTTCTAGAAATCCTCTTGGCAGTCCATTAACAGATGCAATACTCTTGATAATTTGACTATACTTTACTACTTTCTTGAATTCCAGACTGCATATAAATTATAACAATACATGGATTGATAAAAAAAATTGCTTAGTTTTTTACTTTAATTCAATACAAATTATATGAGAAATTTATCTTCCTGTTATAATATATGATTGAAAAGTAAGCTTATTTTTGGTGAAAGTTGGTATTTAGACAAAAGTGAAGAACAATGTATTGGCACTTAAAACAATAACAGCCCTTGGTAGCAAAAAAAAAGATAATTATGCTTTTTATAGTTTATAACTCTAATATTGAAATATAATAGATATTGATTAGTTGGTTGGTTTTATTAGAGCAAGAGCCACATTTAAAGTCAAGCTGTATCAAACAATCACTAATTTAAAGAGGAATGTTATCTTTATGAAAGCTATTTAATGATCTACAAGGTGTGGCTATTAAATAATGAGTGATGATTTCACACATATTTATTATCACCTTCAATGTACACCTCTCCTCTATCCCTACAATGCTACATGTGAATCTTCCATTGTTTAAAACTGTGCTGAAAGTGTTCTTGTGCTAGCTTCTATAGGAAGCATGCTGCTTTCTCTTTCCCACATTCAACACTCTAATCTTGTTCTTTTTAATGCAGATTTCACTTTAGGAAACAGATAGAAATTGCATAATGCAAGATTCAAGGAATAAAATGGATGGTCTAATACTAGGATGTTGTACTAAGCAAGAAACCTTTTGACAGACAATGCAAAATGAGCTGGCACATTCACTTTGTGGAGAACCCATGGTCCTTCAACAATTTAGGCAATTTTTTGCTTTTCTTTCACAGAGTTCAGTAAAAAGGGGGAAATAGTAATGATGATTAATAGTTTGACCTTCAGGAAATTGTGAAGGTACACAATTTTATAAATATTGGAAAAAACAATCATCATTGCTTTGAAATTTGATTTGCTCATTCGAGTATTTTTGGTTCTCGGAGAAGATGGGCTATTCTAGAGCATAGATTTGTGCTATGTTTTAGGATCATAAGTAAAACTTATGACTCGTCACATAATATTATCCTTTTCAATAAGTTTAGGCCATTTTCAATGGCATTCAAAGTGTCAGTGCAAATAATTTTGCGGGCTTTCCCTTGTTCAAATGTGAGAATTGTAGGCATCTTTTTGGTACATATTTTTTGCATGCCAAAATTACCTAAAATTTGATGTATAGATTCTTTGCAAATTCTCAGAGACACAAATACAAAACCGACTATCAGATTGAGCCAGACTACCAATTTTTTTATACTATCATCTGTGTTTGATGTGGAAGGGCAATTTGGGCATGAATCATCTTCAACATTTTCTTGGCCATTTTGAAAACACTTAAACCACTCAAAAACATGTGCATGCAATTAACCTTCATTGCTACACACTTTTTTCAATAAATTATAAGTAATGGTTTTTCCAAGTTTCATATTAAATTCCTCACCAATTCATTGCTCTATTGTTACACTTATCATTTTTCGGGCAAAGCGAAAAAAAATAAAATAAATAACTCTAATATGAATGAAGACTACAGTTAGATGGATTTGCTTACAAGAAAAAGAGGCACAGCACTCAAAAGAGAAGGCTTCACTCTAAATAGCTGTTTGTTGTTGGTGTTTGGTGCATAATTACTTTTTCTGAAGCAGTGTCAGTCTTGTTATTTAATAGGCACACCTAGTATACAAAACTTTGCATATGAAAGAAAGAATAATGATGAGGAAAAGGATTAAATAAGGAGACAAATCATTAGAAGCCCTGAATATAGAAGCTGTTTGATGTTTTTTGATTTAGTGCAAATAGACATATGCTAATATGCAAGTACCATTATTTTCGTTCATAGGAAAAATTACCATGATAGGGAGTCTACCTAAGGAGGTACAAGGCTCTCACCTAAGTTGTAAAGATATCCATGGAACATAAAAAAGCTTAAGGACATCTGATATAAATGTTCCATTGATAGATTGACACCTAATTAATGTTGCATTTTAATACTACACAAGGGCTATTGGTGTGACAAACCTTGAAATTATGAACCGTGGTCAAGTAACATGAATAACACCAGAATTATCACCAGGCTCTCCAAACTTCAAAATCACACCAAAAGATCTTGAAAGATTTAACATGCATTAACTCTTCTGTATGATAGAATCATAAGTGGCACAAAGATTCAAACTCACGATTTGACAGAAATTATTTTGATCTCTAATTCAAGAATATATGGTCACTTGGGTGCTACAACAACTAAACAAATTTTCCAATAAAATATGTGACATATATAGAGAAAGAAAAACATCCAGTACAAGGATACCTAACATTATTTCTATATTTCACAAATCAAAATGTTTCCTTACAAATCATTCCAAATATGATTCCCTCGATGAAAAATCACCACATTTTCATCATGATCCACAGTCACAGCAGCGACCTGACCAAGTTTCAGATTTTTGGAAGGCCAATTATGAGCTTCTTGATACACTATAGATGAAGAGAATTAAAACACTAATAAATAAATCACTTTGAAAATTTATTTTAAAATATTTTAAAATGATGCAAATTTTCAAAGATTAATACATAGTAGATATTATCAGAAAGCAACTCTTCTAAAAGCTGATTTCTTCCAAAATAAAGTATTTTTAAAGATGCAATCAATAATAACTTAGTTTTGAAAAATATAATCATGTATTTAATATGTTTGAATTCTTTTTTGTTTTTTTTTGTTTTCCCCCCTTCACATTTAGTGAAGAGAATTGAATAACCGACAAGAACCTGTTTTAACTAACCAAGCATCTAACCCTTTATAATAGCAGAATATAAACATACCCAATACATCACAAAACATTTGCAATTATGTTTGAGTGTAAGACATAAAAAGAAACATTTGCATCTGGAATTCCTTTACATTATAAATATGTTAAGTTAAAAATAAATAAAGCATTAATATTATAATATTTTAAGCATACATGAAACAAATAATTTTTTACGTAAACTTGTAAAATTTATTAAAAAATCAGAAAAAGTATCAGAAATAAACTTCTGACACATTTTTCAATCTCAAAAATTTATAAGAAATGTAGGTAGTTTTAACATAAATACAAGATAATGTTATTGATGCAAAAATTTTAGTATTTGTTTAGCATTCTTAATTTAATTTTGGTTGTCTTCTTGTAACATTAAATAGGATTTGTAGTCACCATGTTTTTTTTTTTTGTTTGTTTCAGATATAAAAGTGGATCAACATTTATATTAAATTTTGAGTTCCCTATCTAAGAGAGAGCAACATATTTTATTACGCTGCTCACTTTTATCTCAGTTGATTCATTTTTAATGGTATAAAACGAGTCTTGAATTTTTTCTAATGCTAAACCATTTTATAATGCTAAATAAGCTTTCTCTTTCCATGTTAAAAAGAATAATTACTTATTTATGGAATACTTTGAAATTTTAAAAAATTCTGTATTACAAAACAGATGTATGAATAACAATGCAAATTTTCATGAAAATTGAGATATTTTTCCTGTCTGAAAATGTGTTTTCCAACATTTAGTCCAGACATGCATACATTGAGTAAAAACAACCTTATGACAATAAAAAAAAATTAACTGATGAAAGATAATTATAAGTTTAATTGAAATAAAATAACACAACAGCTAAAGGTTATAAGTGCAGGTTTTGATCCATAAAAGGTCAGCATAGAGAAAGAAATTGACATTATAATATTAAATACATCAGCTCTAAATTCATTTATTTAAAAAATATAGTTACCAGTTATCTATCCAATCATTTGATTTGGATGATTGGTTGTTATGAATGTATACCTTTGTGAGCTGGATAAAAACAATTAATTTTCAAAGTTTTGAAGTATATAGTACTCATTATTCTAATAGATTATTATTATCTTAACAAAACTATCATTAATTGTTATAATATATTACCAAATCAAATGAAATTTTACTTGTAGAGAACTTTTCAAAATCAAAATTATCAAACTGACTACCTTTCAACAAACAAACTTTATTACTATTCATGCTTGGTCCTTATTACTATCACACCAAGAAGCAATGAGAATGATTCTAAACAGCAAATTTTACATTGAACTCTACAAAACTGTAATTTGCAACTCAAATAGAAGCACAATTGACCATAAATTCATAACTACAAATAGTCATATATTGCAGCTGAACTGTTCACCTAACAACACAATAAACTGAAAAAATATTTTCATCTGAACAATCCCTACGAGACAATGCATCAGCATTTATTTGACATTACTATTTCATATATTTCAATCAATGACTAGTTATTCTTCAGTGGAAATGCAGCATGATCATTAAATTATGTATAATAACTGTGTACTAAATGTAAATTATTGATTTAGATGTATACTATGATAAAGCAGACCACCAGTATGCATGAAAAATGTAATGAAAAAATATTTAAAAAATTTAATGGTTTCACAACTATTTTTTTTTTACATGTAAACAAAGTAAAATGCTAAATAAAATTTGGTAAAAATAGAATCTTCCAATACGTCCCCAAACTACTCTCCCTTTATATAATGCATTGTGCATACAAGTTTTTGTTTGCATTAAAAAACAATTCAACTATCAGCAAACTGAAAATTAGAATGAAGCCATTTACAGAAGACCATACTAAAATCAAAATATTGTATTTTTTAATTCTATTTAAGGAAAGAAATATTCTTATAAAAACGCTATCAGTGTAAGTTCCTAATATACTATGCTGGAATAGGGAAAGTGGATGCAAAAAGGTCAGAAAACAATCAACGAAAAAATGCTTCAATTTCTTAAATGGAGACTTTTTAGAACATAATTGCAAAATTTACACCAATCACAGTTTACTGATTTGTTTTAACTTTGCACTAATTATATAACTGGGAGTTGGTAGTGAAAAATTTTTTGAATTATAGACAATTGATGAGAACAATATCCAAAATTATCAAGAGTTCTATCAGTATATCCCTTTATTACACAAGACTCTGAAGTTGGTTAAATTTTACATGCAACATTTCAAATGATAAATTTGAGCAATAGTAAGGGTAAAGATCAAGGAATGAAGATGTTATTCCACTAAGCTCATATCTCCCCCCACAAAACCCTATTTTGCTATAAACCCCCCCCTTCTTATACTTACGTTTAACTTACTATATTTTTTATTTAACCTCCATTTTCGGGTCGGACCCAAAAAGGCAAAACACCATTGTTTTATAACCCGGTTTAAAATTGGGATTGGGGATTTCTCCTTTTGTAAAAAAAGGGTGAAGGATGATGATGATGAAATTGAAAAACCTGTTGTTCCACTGGATTGGGGAAAGGGGGGGCATCTTTTCCCAATAGGAAAAGGACCCCAAAGCTTGCAAATTGTTTTTCCAATGGGGGGTGATTGGCCAGCTTCAGCATTGCGATACTCTGTGTAGTACATTACATATAGGTTGCACATCTCATCATTGGAAGAGGACCTAAAAAAAGAGATGCATCTGATAAATATTTTTTGGAAAAAAAACAGAATGCATTGCACAAATCATGATGCTTAGTACAAAAATAACAAGTTTAAGTTTCTAGTTGCCAAAGCAGCATATATATATTACAAAGGATCTTATTTATCTCACAAAAAGGGTAATTGTTTCGACTTGTGGCCATTTTGTGAAAATAGAATTTAGAACAGAAACTGCATCTTTTAAAATGATAGCATTTATTAGTTCATTTTTACATTTCAGAAAAAATATAATTTGTATCATAAAAATCAATAAATCTAAATTACATAAAATATAGTGGCACAGTTTTATCCAGTTTATTTTTTGTACTAATTTTGTATCAAATGTAGATGCAAGTACATTTAATCTTAGTATTAGTCAAATGAGACAAATGTACCTTATCACACTTTTCCACAATTTTTTTTAAAATCAAGAGTGAGATTCTCATCACAGCCTGCAAGTTAATGAATCTCAAAGATTTTTTTATATTTATTCTTCATGATGCTCAAGCAAGAAAAACTTTGCTCATATATATATATATATATATATATGTAGACCCAAATATAAAGAACATTTTCCATCAAATTTCTTCATACAAGGAAGTTTTTCAGTAGACAAGGTTTTATAAAAAGCCAACTAATAACACACAAAAAATTTTTTTTAATTTGATTTGACTCACCCAAAATAAGAACAAACTTCAGCTCCTTAGTTACTGTGTCAATATCAGCAGTGAAGAGATAAGAGAGTAACTGAATTAAAGTTCAATTTTCTTAAAATCCTATATTCTTCCAAGAATTATGTCTTAACAGAAACACAGGAATTTGTTTTTCTGATAAAGAAGAATGACAAAAATTGCCTCCATCCATTTCCTTTGCAAACAGACGAAGTTTTGCTTTCAACGATTTCACATGCTTCCACATTTAAGATGCAAACAGCTCTGCTCCCTGCAATGCCATTCATTTCATTCAATTTCTCAAATACATCAACACCATCTCATACCTCCCCTCCTGATATCCCACTTTTGTAACAAAATCATGAGAAATCTTCTTAGTGTCCATAAATAAAGGGATTTCATTCTGCAATGCCCAGACTTGTTATTTTACCTAGGCCCATTCACTTCACACTGCTGTGGTAAATTATCTTCATATTGTCTCAACATCTTCAAGGAAAAAATTTGAGCTATACAAATAAAGTGCCCCAGCTCTGATCATGCTCATCCCATTAAAAATAGGATCTAACATGCTTTAGTCCAGTGAAACTTTTCAAGGCTCTCATGATGAAAAATGCAATGAAAAGACAAGATATTACTTTTATGTATTGTACTTTTATCTCGTTTTTAAATAACTTAAAGCCACTAAAAACTCTGGCCACACCTGTTGTAATATTTACCATTTTGTTCCAAGACTAGCTACTTTTCTCCACACAATTCCAAGTACACTCAAGTAAGTCCTGATCAGTGATTCTATCTTTCATTGATTCTACGTGATTCTGCTGTGATCCTGATGTGTGTTTGCTATCATGAAACCTGAAGTGTTGACTACTATGTCGATGTTTTCTATATTTTCAGCTTTTTCACACACTGAGTTTGCAGCCATATTTGCATTTGTATCAATTTTCATTTCAGATTGTACTCAAATATAGCAACCATTTCACCACCTAACAAATATATTGCTTTATTCCCCATTATAAAAAAAGAAATATTTGTTTGTCCATTCTTCATTAAATATACTATGTTCATCAAATTTATGGTTTCAGTTGTTAGAAACTTACATATGTACTGTAGCAAAGAAAAAACTGAAATTAACCATAACCTCAAAAAGAACTGCACATTGTGCATTAATGCCCGTTGTTTGCTATTTATGAATTTCTCTTCCTGCTCTTTTTCTGAACCAAACAAAATGTCACAGAAAGTAATAAAGAAAATATATTAGCTTCAGTTAGGGTTCTCAGAAATAAAACTATTGCCATTGCCCCTAACAGCAATTTGAATGAAAAACAATCCACCTGTTTTATCTGCTTGGCAATATCTCCAAAAATTACAGGAATTATTTTTTCAATTCGGTTCATATACATGCTATGTTTTTTGGTTAAATTTTTGAAGAGAAAATACACGTTTCGATTAGTTTACAGTTGAAAATACAGGGTACATCAAATACATTCAATAGTTTTAAAACCTAGTAGTACAACAAATGAGACTATAACATGCAGAAGTACAACATGTTAAATGTATGTACGACATGTAACGAGACAACACGCGTAGACTATAATTTATATATACAATAAAATTTAAACACATTTGATTTTAAATCAAGATTTAAATGTAAATGTATTAAAGCATAAACACATAAACATTTTACCTTGACCATAAAAGGTTAAAAGAAGCAGCAAGTCTTTTTAATATTAATTTTTTCACATAGTTTATAGTTTTTAAAAGTCTCTTACCCAATTTTAACAGCATAATTCATATCAGAAGAATTGTAAGTACAACGAGCAGCCTAGAAGAGGAAAAATAATCATCAAAAAATGTACAAAAAATAACTAATAAGTTATACAAAATTTTACAGAAGTCAATGAATTTTATGTTTCTAATAATTGTTAATAAAAACAATATTTTTGCTAGATTGTACCATTACACTACAATATTTTTAAAAAAGTATTAATGCCAATAATATCAAGTGCAGAGAGTACATTATAAAATCTAAAGTTAAAAAATAAACATTTAATTTTTCAAACAAAAGAATTTAAAAAACATAACATGTCAGATTCTCCTTTAGTAACTTTTGACATAAAAATTTCAAATCACACATATAACAGAAATTTTCTGGTGAAATGGAGTTACAGAGAATATACCAAAGTCATGAAAATGGATTTAAGAAATTGGGATATTACGAGCTCAATATAATGCAAAACCCAATTACATACTAGCAAATACTTTATTAAAGATTGATTAAATTTACTCACTAAAATATCTCCATGGGTAATTGTATGCTTCCTTTGCATTGGATAGAAAGCCTGAAAAATATTTATAAGAAACTAAAATTTCGAATTCAAACATATCAAGCAAACAAAATGTATTCAGAAACATATGATGCGGTTCTAAATAACATTGAAAAATTAAACATTGATTGCTAACTTAATAATATAACTTATGCAAAAAATAATTTTTATAAACATTGTTTATAGAAGCATCAAAGAGAATACATTATAAAATACAGTTATCAATGAATTAGAAAAAAATGTAATTCATTTTACAACTTCACTAGTAAAACTTCTCAATATAAAATTCACTAATGAAACTCTGCTCATAAAATCAGTTGCAAATTGACAAGAAATTTGTATTCTGATACATAACATGAACTATCTACATTTGGATACCAATAAATAAACTAAACTTTTCATTATAAAAAAAATGCAGTTTTATATGTGTCTCTTTAAACTACCTTTATAAAATAAAATTTGATTTGTATACAAGAACTTCCTCTTAGTCATTAATTTTAAAGTATTACTAGTATGAAATTTTTATCATGTTATATGTTGAAACAAAAAAAAATTCCAATTTTAAAAATGAAATATAATCAACTAAGATAAACTTATATATTGTGATCTAGCTTTTTATTATATGAAGTTATTAGTTTAAATTGCAGTCATAATACTGCAATTTCTACAATTACACATATGATAATAGGAAAACCACTTATTATCTCATCTTCTCAACTCCTAAATGTAATTTGGTTCTTGAAGTTTATACGGAAAGATTCCAATTTTAAAAAATGAATTCAATTTATTAGATACTTGCTTCAGACAAAAAATTTTCTACAAATATTAATATTTTAAAAAATAAGTCACTACATTCATAACGATTCTGACCAAGATATAAAAAAACTATTTGTAATTTATACATATAAGAAACTCAGCATTTCTTTTTTCCTTTATTAATTCAAAACATTTCTGTAAAAACATTTTACCTGAGGCCACTGAGGGTTTCCTTTAGCTAACATGGTCCAACTGTTATTCAGAGGATGCAAGTAATATCCAGTTACAACGACACCAAGTTTATGAGTATGGACACGATAAGCAAATGGATGGATGTCATAAGCTTCTTCAAACTTACAATTCACATCTACATGATATTCTAGAATAAATGACAAAATCTGATTAACAAGATGTTATAAAAATCACCAACAGTCACAACTACTGATTTCAAATGAATTTTAAAAATAAAAAAATTACTAATGAATCAACCATGGCATCTTACATATCTTTTTAAAAAAATCATGTTTAATACCAATAAAATGTTTCTACTTTTATACATTAATATCCAAAAATTTATAATAAATAATAAAGAAAGAGATTAAATTATTTATTATCAATTCAAATGTCTTTAAAAAATTAGAATATGCATAAAATACTCACTAGGTTTTCTAGGAGGTATTCTAGCTGAATCAGCTAATAGTAATCGAATCCCCGTAATGTATTTTTGTCTAAAAAGTTAATTAAAGACATAAAAATCATCAACTAAGACAACAGAAGAGACAGCATAGTACTTGATTTTTGATTCTTTAAAATAAAAATGTAGAACACATGATAGTATTCCTACCTTTGAGTAGTTAGATGCAATTTCAAACCACTATTATCAGTAACTCCCTCTGAAAAAATTAAAAATATATATAACAAAAATTTTTTAAAAAAACATTATAAAGAATAATGATTTTCTTAAATTTCACAAATAATTTATACACAAATCAGGTAGAATGTTTTATAATATTATTGTGAAAATGCTTCACCGACTGAATGATTTTTTATACATGTCCCCATTAAAGTGTGAAATCCGTTATTTTATAGAATAACTAGAAAAGTCAGTTTAAGTATATAAAATTATTGAATTCCACAATTTAACAAGATATTCTATTGGATAATTGGATAATTGTTACTGATTGTTAAAGAATGAAATATGACACTCAAAAGTTCTTTTAATCGGTTCTAGCTGCTTTAAGTCAGCTTTGAACCACTTATAGCTGCTTCGCAATGTCGTATGTGTATATGCTTTGAGCCCCTTTAAAAATGGCAAAAGGAGAAAGAAACTTTTCCCCAGGGCTGCGCCTTCTGAGAGCATACGCACGGATGAGACTGGACGAATTTCACTGCTAAGCCTAATTTCAATTAAAAATTCATATAAAATCTTTAATACAATCAAATATGCTAAAATTTACAATTTACTATCATTGATAATATTTAAATATACAGTACAAAATTTCTCGCTATATTTAAAAAAACAAATTGCGAATTTTAAAGAAAATGTTTTCATTTTACCAAAACAAAGTGCACTTTTTACTCTTTTCATCATGATGGTTAAAATAAAACAGACACAAAACTTACAAATATACTATCCGGCAAATTCAAAATGACAAAGGAGGTGGGTAATGATCGGCCTTATTTCGCCCATCGGCAAATTCATATTATGTATTTTTTTTAACACTGATACTCAGTTGAAATGAAAAAATGTAAGTTTTTTTCAAAAAAATCTTATATTAAATAGAGAAAACAGGGGAAAATAACATAAACCATTTGTAAAAAACGTCTTCGATTATGTTTCCTTCTTGCTTTCACTGGCTGAATCGTTGCTGGACCATCCAGTAGCAGTGTCTTGAAGTGTATCAGTGCATTTTGTCTGAGTGTGATTATGGCACTAGTATCCCAAATACCAAAGTATAGATGCAACATGTACACAGCAGCCGCAGCCAACGAGTCTAGCGCCAACTTTTCTCTGACAATACCTTTCAATAGTTGAATTATGACCTATACTTGTTCTTATCCATATGTTATATACTTTTGAGCTTGTGTGTCATAATCTCAACTGGAATGGAATAATTGAGGAATCTTCTCGATTTATGTAAACAGAGTACAGCCTCGTTTGATTAAGGTGTTCGTGAGAGTAATATTTTTTAATACTCTTTTGAACACACACATGACATACGAGTCTGACCCATTCACGAAGTAACTATTTTGTTCAGTATCACATCAATGTGCTCGATGCACCAAAACAAATGAATGTCAGTTTAAAAGACTTATTATCGTAGAATTTCAGTGACCAAATATATAGTGGTGCTTAAAGCACCTAACAGTTTGTTTTTTTTAAGGAAAGTTAGAAAAAGCACTTAAAATAACCAAACTCAACAAATTTGCCAAGTTTGATGACTTTTTTATGTGATTTGCTTTTTTTTCTCTTTCCTTACTATTTTAAGAATAAAAGTAAAGATCAATACCTAAAGTTCACATAAATATAATAATATAGCTCCATTAAATACTCCAAATCTTCATGACTATGATGGGCAAAAAAAAGGTCGATCTTTACTCACCTCCTTTACTCTCACAAACTTATTTAGACTGGATACAAGTCTTTTAAATAACAGTTAATATATCTTTTTTAAAAATTTTTAATTAATTTTTATTAGCTTTCTTGGAATTATATTAGTATTATATTTCCTGTTCTAATGGTTATGATAACAACAAAAAAGAATCATTTGTTCTTACTGAATTAAAAATTAATAAGAACAAACGATTATTTTACATTAAAAATGAGTCATTGTGTTTGTTTTATGAATATCTACTTTTTTAACGTTTTTGAGAATAAAAATTATTGTTGTAATACTAAACAAACTAAAAATAAACAAAAATAAAATAAATACTGAAACTATTACTATGCATGTATTTTTTGCACAATAAACTAATAAGCTTTCAAATTAGTCAAAATATAAACAGAAATCCAGAATGCAATAAATCACAAATCTTTAAAATGCCTGATTCTCTTGAAAAAGTTAAACATGTGCTATTGTTTACATTCATAAATATTTTGGATCTAACTTAAAAAAAACTCAAAGCCGAAAGCACATATTGAAGTTCAAAGTTTTGTGAAACATTATTCAAAAAAAAAAAACAAAAAAAAACAGACTTTAACCACCATCTAGTACCTTGTAAAAATTAATATAAAAACGTTCCAAACACACAAATCACACCAGTGTGATCATGAGCCTCAGAGCAGGGAAAGCGCAATCACATATATGATAACGTGGGCTCTGGAGGAAGAAGCGCCTGATCACATTCTGATCATGGTCCTCAATGGATTAAACAGAGTATTTATGTTAGAGTTTTACATTTTGGATGATTAACAAATATTTTTGCAACCTGTTTTCAAGCAATGACTTCTGCAGGAATGGGAGACCAGCCTATAAATAAGAAAGATTTAATGCAAGAGAGATTTGAATCTTTATTAAATATGCATAGGACAAAGGAAAACAGTGCTGCACTTGTGAAAAATTATAAACTTTGATAGCAGGTTAAAAGTGTTAAAATAGCATAGAAAAAAATATCACATGACTATTGGTTATTTGAAGTTCAGAGAGTAGAAAAATTAATTTTGCAAGTAACAAATGCAAAACTTGATATGATGTTTCATTGTTCAAGTGACTCTTTGGTATTTTACATGAAACACATGTTTCTATTGGACATGGTGGTATCGACTGCATGATAAAAGAACTGAATCATTGATATATAAACATTACTCAGAATGATATAAAGCTGTTTTGAGTGTATGTGAACCTTGTCAACAAAAACGAAATATGGAAAAGAAAGGCACTGTGGTTAAGCTCATGGTGTTTCCATATTTGAATTCCAGATGTCAAGTAGATCTCGAAAATTTTCAGTCTCAACCCAATGGAAACCATATAAATTTGTTTTTTATTTTAGTTTACCAGAATTATTTGACATATTTTGTGATTTTAAGACTTCTCCAAACAAAAAGAGCAGAAGAGGTTACAATGAATTTCCTTGATATATTTTTATTATTTGGTGTCCCAAGTGTACAGCAATCTGACAATGGAAGGAAGTTCTGCAATAAACTTATACACAAATTGAAAAAAAACTTGGTTGTACATGGCAAACTTGGACATAGTTAGAGCCAAAGTAGTGTTGAGAGGGCCAATCAACAAGTCGAAAACATGTTAACAACTTGAATGCAAGACAACCAATCTACTTCATGGAGTCATGGCTTTAAATTTATTCAGTTCAAGAAAAACAGGGCACTTTATTATAATATAAAGATAATGCCTTACGAGGCTATGTTTGGCTATGCTCCTAGAGCTGGACTATCCACAGCGTCTATTACAAGAGAAGTGTTTCAGGCAGTAGAGCAGTGATTTGCAACCCCTGGTCTATGGACCAAATAATACCAGATAGCACAAGGAACATTAAATTGTTTCCATTTTATTTACTGTGGTGTATTTCTCTTGAGTTTGTGTGACTTTCCATGGAATTGACTTTATATTCTATGGTAAACCACTTTATATTCATTTTTTTTTATGCAACTCTTTATTTTGAAGGCAGGTTTTAATATAATGAAATCAGGGAAGCAATCTCCCACAGCCTTCTGGTAGCTTGTCATGCAGACAGTCTTTTTCAAATATTTCCAAATCCGTGGGAAAATACATTTGCCAAATTCAAGAGAATGAGGCTAGGGGAAAGATCTGGGAGACCATTCCTAAACAGGTTTTTTCTGCTGTTTTTAGAACTTTGACTGGTCATGACTTTCTTCAGCAACACCTACACCGAACTGATGTGAAAGACACTCCAGACTGCACTCTGTGTCTTTGCAGAGGCTATGAATTTTGTTCACCTGACAGTTTGTGCTTCCCTTGGCCAACACAGGTTTTAACTTTTCTTCTGACAACTTTACTGCAAAGGCTGGTTTATATTGGGCTGCCGTAGGGAAATGGCCTATACAGCCCATTGGCATAATTTTAAAAAAAAATAGTATAATGAAATTAAAATCATTAAATTAAAACAATCTATAATATAAACAATCAATGTCTCCCATCAAAGGGCTGGGGTAAAATTGACTGGTCTGTGGCGATAAAAAGGTTGGAAAGCACTGCAGTCAGTGCCGGTTTATCCACTGGGGTTAATCCAGTGGTCTGGAAGTGCCTGGATAAGCTGGACTTAACCAGATTTTCTGATTATAGATTTCAATCCGCCAGTGCCAAGGGGGCTTGTGAATCCTCTGCGCCCAGGGCCTGAAATGAGCTTAAATCAGTACTGACTGCAATAAAGGTCTTAACTGCATAACAGCTCTTAACTGCATGTTCTGAACATAATGATGCTGCTTTTGCCAAAGAAGCCTCTTTGAATAAAACTATAGAAAGGTCTTTTAAGCATTATTAGGATATACTCCTGAATAACAGCATAAAATTGTATGCTGTGCGTTCAAAATATTGTGAACACAGCTTATTTTGCAGTAAATGCGAGCAGCCAACCCATATTTCATGTTCAGAAGTCTGTTACATGGAAGGTAAAATTGAACAGAAAGTCCGAAGCTTGTGTCTAAATAAAATAAATATCGATAAAGAAAGACAAGGAGCTAAAGAATGTTTGAAAATTCAAACTATGAAAATGAAATTATTGTCAGGCAAATCTTATTCTGATGTATCTGTAGGCAATACAGTTCATATTCCAGTTCCTGAAGTTGATAGAGGAAAAGGAGATGCTCAATTTGTTTTAGCTGTCTTATGGAAAATATTGAAGAAGTTTTCTGATTAAGAACAAGAGATGACTGAATAAAACAATTGTACTCTAGATCTCAGTTTAATATATGTGAGCAAGAATTAATTTCCATTGGAGAAGTTCCAAATATTGACACAACCCTTTGGTCTATTGCAACAGCTCAAAGTTGTGGCACTGGACAAGGATTTAAAAAGTGCTCATGTTAAAAAATGTGTAACAGTTAAAAATGCGCTTGTTTCAAAAATGCAATATGCAATTCAAAGTGTCATCTCTGCAATCCTTGCTCTAATAATGAAAAGTAAAATAAAGGTATTTTATAAAATTTAAATTAATATTCCCTTACATTTTTGTTTAAAAAAGTTTACACAGTGTTTTTATTAAACAACAGTTTTTCTTCCTAACATTTTTTTTTTGATAATATTTGAATATAACTATTTCTGCAACATACATTCCCCCCCCCCTTTCTGTTTAATGTTATCAATATGAGCAATAATAAATTATCTGATTTTCTTTATTTATCAATTAATCATCCACATTAGAGGTAAAATGTATTTTTTGAAAGATCCTAGCTATTTATGATCAATTAATTAACAAAATAACTTTGAAATTGTTTATTTTTCACTTTAACAGTTTATCATTAGTAATTTCATAGAATAACCAGTTATTTCATGTAATAACTAGGTATAGTATGAAATTTTTCATCTATTATATATTTTAACTGATTTTTCTAGTAACTTCATAAAATACCTAGTTATTCTCTGAAATAACTGAATTATACACTTTAATGGTAACATATATATGAATGAATTTTCTCATAATTAGATCCGAAAACCATAATTTCATATACTTATATTACTAAATACTGCTTTATAACTTTAGTTTTAGATGTGGAATCATCCGATTCAACCCGCATATTTCCCAAATAAAACAAATATTTTTGTATTTACCTGGTAATGGATTTGCATAGTGAATTTGGAGAACTACATAATGAATAGAACTGTTGCCGCCAATCAAAAATCCTACATCTAAAGGGAAATACATAATTAGAATTAGCAGTTAAATAGGTAATTATATAATAATATGCAAACATATTTCCAGAAGACATGAACACATATATACACACATACACACACATATATATATATAGACACATACATACACACACATACATATATACATACATACATACACACACTGAAGAGTCAAATCTTTATGACCACCTCTGCCATTTCATGACAGAGACATGATCTGACACAAATGTTATACAGCTGCTGCCGGGGATAGTGAGGTATTCTTTTAGTTATGTACGTGACAGGGAAAGCTACTATCTAAGAGACACTGATAGAGGTCAGATTGTGAAGCTCCAACAGGCTAGAAACTAAATAGAAACTGCACTGCTTATCAGGTGTTGCCACATATGCCTTGTGGATGAATGATAGTGGAGGCAGTAGGAGATGCTACAGCGGGGAAAATTCCCATTTTTATCAATGAAAAAGGATGTTGGTTTGATTTGATATTAATGAATAGCTCTTCTGCACTTTGATGCAGCATACGAGCTATTTGTGATGGACATAATAATTATGAGCCTTAGTCAATGATGAAGAGGACATCTTTCTTAACCAAGCACCCCATTGCCATGTACACCCCCTACAATATTGTAAGGGATAAGAGAGTTGCCTAGTTGGATAAAACAAAATTCCTGATTCATCAAATCTAGATTCATCAGATAACACCATCTGCCAAGCAAACACATTTACTGTAGGTCATAAACAGATTAGTAGAAACAATATTCTGGTTGGGGAGATGTTATATGGGCATCTATAGGACCAGTAGTTTTAGTAAAACGTGAGACGAACTTGCACCCGAAAATTCTCTCTCACCGTCTTGTCTACCTAAGGGTGTGGGAGGAACGAAAGCAGAACCAGAGAATTCCATAATCACAATTATTTATTTAGTCAAACACACTAACCAACAACAATTTACCCTCTAAGTGAATGTCAAATGAGTAGCACAGAGAAAGCAATGATTACTAAGCAAATATGCAGAATCAACTTATTTAACTCAATGTAATTTATCGTTGATTCCTAACCTAAAATCTACTAATTCAACACAGTGGCAAAACACCACTCTTAATCTTTATATGTGAAAGTAAACCTTATTCAATCTCACCTGCGTAGCGAATGTAGCTGCTTCCTCCCTCCTTCTTTAGAATTACAAAACTCTGACTATATATAGTCGAATTAATCTGAATATTACGGTTTCTTCTTGAGAGGGATGGCTGTGAATTAAACGCGAATGCTAGCCCAAAGATTCCCCAAGAGGATTAGTGAGAGGACGCGTATAGATTCATCACAAACACAGTGAAAAGTACAGATTTAGATGGCATGGACTTGCGATGTTACATAGAGTTCTCTTCCTGACTGGAAAAATCTAGATATATATTATAAATGCAAAAGTTTGTGAGGATGTTTGTCCGTCTTTCACGCAAAAACAACTGAATGGATTTTAATGAAACTTTACAGTAATATAGCTTATACATCAGAACACATAGGCTATAATTTATAAAGATATTGTGTGAAGTGTCCAAAATATAATGATATTTGTCAAGTAAGTAGGAAAAAATACTGCCATTTGCAAGCAATTATGACGTGCGCTGCAAAAAAGACCACAACAGCAATATCTTTTATTCATGAAAAAAAAATTTTTTGTCTACGCAAGGTGCTGCCTTCTAATTTATTCCTGTGCTCAGTGTAATCCCTATTTTTTTTATGTCAGAATAAAATGAAACTTTGAAGGGAGAGGTTGTTTTAAATATCTCTTTATTTGAATGGCTACTATTGATTTTTTTCATGTGTGAACCATAAGAAATTAACGCTTATATCAAAATAAATACTTTTATCGCTTCTGGTACTTAAAGTAAATAAACTGTCTTTCACACTACATAATTTGTTTGTGGTTAGTAGTTAATTATAAAGTTATAATAAACGTTAATATAATTATATTGCATTTCTTAAGTATAAAAATAATAACTACTGTATTGTATTTTTTGGAGTGAGTGAATATTAACGTCGCACTGTTCAGCTACACAAAGGGCTTTTGGCAACAGACCCCGTAATTTTCAACCATGGTCAAGTGACGTGGACGACACCTGAGCTGGCACTCCCTTCTCCTAACTACCACACCACACCAACTTAGAAGGAATATTCTATCAATACTTAGCAGGAATGTTCTTTGAAATCCACTCTTCCAAGATATATGGCAGCACGGGTCCTATGATGAGTTTTTTAGCGGGGAAGGCGAATAGTTTTGTAGAAGATATTGCGTTTTCAGCTATCGGCGTTTTCATCGGATTGCAAAGATTATTATTTTTGTCCCGAAAAAATAGTTTATGTCAAAATTTAAGTGTCTTATGTTTTTGTATGTTAATGAAGACCTTAGAAAACGATTTGACTATTTATTTTATGTGAACGATGTATATAGTTAATTTTACAGTGGAATATCTTTAATTAATTTATTAGCTCTAATGGATTAAATTTCCCAAAGTGGAGTATTTTGTTTATGTATATCCCTTAATTTTCAATGTAGTAATCCAAAAATATATATATATTGCATGAAAAAAAACTGCAGTAAATCATAATGTGGTAGATAAAGCATTAACGTGCATTGCTCCCCTACACGATGGGTCTTACAAAGCTCTAATAAAGCTCGAGCTATGAAAGTAGCTAGACATTTGCCAACTTGACTCTATCGTTAACACTTCACTATGTTTTTCATTGAATCGCCATTATAATTTAAGAAACGATGTTGCTTACGAATATTACAATTTTAACATAAAATAAATACAACAGAAAGTAATATTAATGCATTCACTTTTAGATATAAATTATTTACACTATTTTAAGCATTCATTACACAAAACTTTTAACAATGTGTTACTTTTGCTGAGCAGAGATCCGCTTAGGGAAGTATTTTCAAAAATCGATCCTCAAGAGTGTTACGGGGAGTTATAAATAGTAAAAAAAAAATTTATCAACTATTAGATCTACATACTTAAAATTTAAGAAAGGTGTTTTTTTTTCTTTCTTTTTTTTGTTCAGCTGAGATATGCAAAAAGCTTTTTTTGTTTAATTTGCAATTCACGTAAAATTAACTCATTAAAAATACTTCTTTATCCTTCAATCTGTGTTGTTTAATTTTTCAGTTCGCCAGTGTGAAGAACGGGTATACCAGCTAGTGCTTTATATTATAACCCTTATAATGATGCAATGATTCAAGGAGAGTGTGGATGAATTCCAGTTGATGTCCTGATCACCTAATTTTCTAGGTCTTAACCCATGGAAATCGTTTGAGATGCCATAAAATGAGAGCACAGAACTCAAACACCACTGCTTCCAAAAAGAAATTGTTGAGGCTGCTGTTAAACCATCTGGTATATTTTGTCTCCAGCCATCCATATCAACATGGTATTAGATGGGTGGTAATAATGTTTTGGCTCTTCGGTGTGTGTGTATATATATACATATTTATTAAGAAAAGCTGTAATGTTTTTATTATCTCAAATTTTGTTATTTCGCAACCCTTTGCACTCAAAATTATGAAATACTTTATCATTTTTGAAATTCTCAGAAACAAGTTTTTAAAGTTATAACTTAATCAAATAGAAGATAATTTATTCTCTAATTTAAGAATATTTTATGCAATGAATTAAACATTTTTATAAAAATGTTTATATGCATATGAAGTAAACCACTAGACTTGTGCAAATTTCTATACATAAACTAGAATGCATTTGGGATAATATGTAATAATATCATATATTTAACATAAGAATGTATGATACTCCCACATTTTTCTAATTTTACTTAAAACTAATAAGTAATTGGTAATGTTTCTAAATTTGAAATAAATGTTTTAGAATTTTGGATGCCTCATTTTTATACATTTAGAATACTGTCAAATAGCACCATTCTGCCAGTCGCATTACTATTATCAATCACATCAATATACGTAAAGAATTGTAAATAACTTAATTTTTGATGAAATAACTTTTTGCTCTCTCTTATTTTTTCAAAAAAACATTGCTTTTTTACACATTTTTGACATTCAGAGTAATATGAATATATCTCTACACCACATGCAAAGTGAAAAAAATTATTTTTTTATTAGTTTAAATATGCTCATAAAGATTGTGTTTAATTCAGAGATAGATTTTCTTTAGTGATAATGCAGACTTTAATAAATATGTTCAAAAATGAATTATTTGTAATGTATATATAATACTTTTAATGTTATATACTGAAAATAAATTATAGTTAAAAAAAACTAAAAAACATGATTTTATGTTTAATTGAACTTAAAAGTAAAAAAATAATTCTTAATAAAAGAATAAAATGATTTACGAGAAAATTAATGCCATTGGGATAAAAGCACATGGGGTGTTCTATATCAATTGTTATAATTTCTTAGTAGTTCTATTCCGAAATGCTGACTTAGTGTAAAAATGTAGTACTTTTAGCACAATGACATTAATTTTCTCATAAATTATTTCATTCTTATATTAAGAATTATTTTTTACTTTTTAATTTGATTAATCATAAAAGCATGTTTTTTAGTTTTTTTAAACTATAATTTATTTTTCATTTTTTAGTTCGATCTACAATAAAAGCATGTATTTTTTGTTTTTTAAGCTATCATTTATTCACACACTTTTTGTTTAATTTTTGGCCCGCGAACGAAAAAGTTTGCCCATCCCTGAGTTAGAACTAATTTTTTTTTCACAAACATGAGTCTTTTTATTTTCGCTTTCAGAAAAACCAGAGAAGTCTTTATATTATGGTAAGAAATTGCTGACACAAACGTTTTCGCTTTTATAGGGTTGTAACTTAATCTTTTAGTCGCCAAATCTGGAAAAGGGATCTGGAATTAGTCACCAAAACTTGAAATGGAAAATGGAATTAGTCACCAAATTTTAAAATTGTTATTTCTGAGGATCTTAATCAAGACAATGGAACAAAATTATGAAATTACTGTAGTGTCATCAGTTCTTGACAAGTGTGCAAAATTTTGAATTAATTTGACCTTTTAAAGGGGGGAAAAATCGAGTTCAAAGATTCCGTTACATACAAGTGAAATTCATAAAAGCAAGTTAAAATATTTAATTTAAAATATATACTGTTAAGATTTAAAATAAATATTATTTTTAAACTGAAAAATGTTTTTAAAATTTAAAAAAAGGAAAATGTGTGTTTTAAAAATAATATTATATAAATCACATACCTTTAGGTAATTCCATTGGAGGTGCATTTTTAGCCCATCCATACATAATAGTCATACGACTGCAAAGATCTCCATGCGCGCAATCCCTGGTTATGAATAAACAGCAATTTAATTATTGAACAGATGGATGAAAGTATTTTGCTGAATAAGATACTTAATTCATTAAAAACTATAACAACATATTTTAACCTCAAATTAATTTTCAAAAAAATCCTTTAAGTCAATTCTCAGCAAATCTGTTTACTTGTTCAATTTTCACATACATTTCTAACAACTCATTTTTTTAAAGAAAATTTCATATACATTGTATACTTTGGTAAAAATAATTTATAACTTTGACAAAGAATTCATAAGTCAAAAACTTTATAAATAAAAATAACAACCTTGCACTAAACCAATTATTTAATAAAAGAAAAAGCTTAAAATTTCTTCGTTTTAAAACATGTAAAAAATTTAAATCTGTAATGGTTGCTTTTTTCTAATACAGAGGCTAATATACTCCTTAGCATAATTTATAATCAAGAAACACATCAGGTAGATACAAAATAATTTCACTGCTATAAAACTGTAAACAGTATACTTAAATTCAAGGTAATACAAAACACTTTTTTTTTACTACAAATAAAAATTATTCCTAGCACTTGATGACATGAATAACTGAAAAATATTTAGAATTCTTCAAAAGGAATATAATTTAAGTTAACATAAAGCATAAAATAAATTTAAAATAATTAAAAATTTATTTTATTATTTTTAGTTTATGCATTTTGCATTCTTTCACATAAATGTTAAATAAATTCATCACATATAGGAAAGCTTTATAATCAATAAATTTATTTCTTAATACCATTCTTAATATCCAAAGCATGTTCATATTCCAATAGATTTATCAACCCCTTAACTGCTAATCAAAAGTCACACAATTCGCTCCCTAGTGCCACTGTGTTTAACACAGGCACACACATGTTGAGTATTGGAGGGGGAGGGAAAGAAAAGGAATAAATAAGCAAACCCTTCTCAAACACTATCAAGGTCATTTTATTGCATTCCAAAGCTTTTGGAATAATTTTACTGAGAGTAGTGTAAAGAAAAGATCATACTTCTATAAGACGTATGTATACATCTGGGGCAGTTAACACACCGGCTGAACGAGATCTATATATACATCGGTGGCACTTAAAAGATTAAAGTGAAAAATGTAGTTTAACAATAGAAGCCTATTTTGAAGACTTAAATAATTGCTTCAAAAATCATCCAAAGAACATCCATCATCTAGGGCAGGGATCTCTGAAATATGGCCTGCGAGTCTCTCATCCTGCCTGTGGAGAACTTTTTATCTATGGAAATTTGCATGTACCTAGCCAAGATCATCTACCACTTAAGTGAATGTTATATTTTTACCTAATTAAAACAGAGCCGCACAATATTATGTTATGTTTTCCAATCAAACACAGTATTACAAAACCTTATTCGCTTCTTACTTTCTCCACTTCAGTTCACAGAATGAGATGATATAACACCATCTAGAGACAGTTTTAAATGGTTTGTTACTTGTTCAAGACAATTATTTTGAATACATTTTTCCACCTGCAGTCAACTGGTACAATGAGGAGGTGTTGATGTCAGATAGATTTTAATTGTGAAACGTGTTGGACTCTATTTTATTTAGGGATAATTTTCTTTGGATAATTACTTACCAGCAGGTATAAAATATTGGGAATGTCAGTTTAACACAAATTTTCCAGATATTCTGAACATTAAAAGCAACAAACTCTCTACCATAATTGGATATATTTTCAGACTATTCAGATAAGTTTAACTAAAGAAATCATAAGAATTTTCGAATTTGCTTCAGGTTATTTGTAGCTATAATTGAGATGAAATTGGATCACAAAATCAAGTTTTTTAAGTGGATATTGTGTACAAGATACTTTCAGTTTCACTATTCATTTATGTGGAAGTGACTTTATTTTAGTGACCAACAATGGGCAAGGTGATAAGTGTTGGCAATTTCAAGAATGGAGTTTGAAAAACTAGTTTATCAAATCTGTTAAGAAAACATTGTGCGTGATTTGCGATGAAAGCATGGCTGAAATGAAAGAATACAACCTATGCACAACAGGAAAGAATACATTGAAACAAATATTTGGAGAAATACGCATAGTTAAAGGGTAAAGTCAAAGCCAAAAAATTTTCTAAATTACAAAATCAACTCACATTTCAAAGGACATTGCTCAGTAAATCCTCAGACGAAAATGAATCCTTAACAAAGATCAATAAAAAAGGTCTTCATGGCTGAAGCAACAGCAAAGTTCCCCAAGTCATTTGCATGGCGAGATCATCAAAGACCTCCAGTTTAAGTTTCAAGAGCGGCTTTCTGTCTTAACAGAAATGACACAGTTTCAAAACCCTTTTGAAGCAGATGTGAGTTGTTCAGATGAACTGCAGTTAGGGGTCATTAGAGTTGTTAACAAATGACCGCCTTAGTGACAAGTTCAAAGAACATGGGTTTTTACCAGTTTCTGCCCAAGGAAGACTTTCCTAATGTCAAAAGTTTTACATCTAAGTACCTTTCAGTCTTTAGAACAATATACAAACAATTTTATCAATGAAAAATTTGAAGAACAATTTGAGAACAAGTTTGTCCGATGATAATCTCAGGTCAATGTTGATGTTAGGGATATCAAATCTAAAGCCAGAAATTTCCACTATTTTGACGAGCAAGAAACAATTTCAAAGCCAGGAACAATTTTTCATTAATACAGGTGTTCACATGTTGTGTATCAATGTGTTATTAAATAACTGAATAAATAATATTAAATAAATAATCAAAAACAACATCTATTTTTTTATTCTTCTTTATTTGGAACTTAAGAGTGTAGTCGTCCCCCAAACTGATAGTTAATGTGACCCTCGAGCTGTAAAGTGGAGACATCTGATCTAGGATATAGTTTACACACATAAAAAAGTTGTAGAAGTTAGAAATCTGGAGATTTAAAGATACATTAAAACAGAGCTGAAATAGCTCTAATCTTACCAGTAAGTAGGATATAAATGATTCTGGTTTATTATATCTTTGCAGCCAAATAGAAGCATGTGATGAGCAGTTTTCACACTTATATCAGGATCATATTTTACTGAAGGAAAGAAATGCATATTTGTAATTTTTTATGCACACATACATATTACTTCTACTATATAAAGTAAATATGGTAACATTATATATATATAACATAGGTCCATTTTATTTTATTTTTTGATTGATATGAACATTTTTTTAAATGCATTTACAATTATTTAAGCAATAAACATGATCAAACAATGATTTATTCTAAAGAGTAAAACAACTTCATTAAGTTAAAAGTACACAACAGAAAATTGTACTACTTCCTACATATTCAAATGTTTTTAAATAAAATGAATATTATGATTTGTGATTCTAAAGTGTATATCTATATATATAAAGGAGAAAAGCAACTCACTCGTGTTGTCTCCAGAACTACTAGACCAACACATTTGAAATTTGGTAGGCATGCTCCTTTCATGAAGTAAAGATCTCCTAAGAAAGGGTCTTGCGAAATTATTCCCACAGAATGTAGTTGTGTCCCATTAGAGATAAATATCCCTGTCTTTGAACTATTAGATCAACCGACTTGAAATTTAGCACATGTTCCTTTCATGGAGTAGAGATGTGCAGTAAAAAGGGTTTTGCATTCCTTTTATAGAGTAAAATTCCACTACAAAAATGTTTTTGAGAAAGTTAAGCAACAAAATGTCTTGCGAAAATGCTCCAAGGGGTACTGTGAGGGATTAAAGGGCGTTACAAATAAAAATTTCTATTATGGAAGTACTAGACTTACAGACTTGAAATTTGGTAGGCATGTTCCTTTCCTTTTATCAAAATTGACCCTTCAATGGGGTTTTAGAAGTTAAGGGGTATGATAGATAAAAGTTTCTGTTTTTGAACTGTTAGATCCACATACTTAAAATTTGGTAAGCATGTTCTTTTTTTCCTTTAAGGTATTCAGGAAATCACCTCCTATGGGGGAGAAGCAAGAAATTACTGGGGTGTACTGAGAAAAAAATTCCTGTTTTCGAACAAGTAGACCTATAGTAATAAAATCTCATATGCATGTTTCTTTTGTTGAATTGAAATCTGTTAAGAATGGGTTTCACAGAAATTAACTCTCAAACTTATTGATAAAAAAAACTTCTGTTTTTGCACTATTAGATTCAGACTTTAAATCTGTCAAGCATGTTTATCTTGTTGAGCAGAGATCCACTAAAAATGGGTTTTGTGAAAATCCACTTTGGGGGAAGGAGCATAAAAGATTATTCCACTTCAATTTTATAAATTATTACTCAGAAGTTCTCTTTTTTTTTTAATCCAAGAGGTGAGAGTTATAAGAATAATTTTTAATACAATCAAAAGCTTAATGCTAAGACTTACAATATCAATAATTTATAAATATGCGACGTTTCAATCGAGCTTTTGTAAGAAACAGTTTATTCAGCAAGCAGTGAATACATTCTTTCGCTGAAACAAATGAACTCCCAAATTGAAATTTGGGTTTTAAAAAACCAATTTCGTATACTTATTTCCCGAACGCGAAAACTTTTAGTTTCGTTTTGTTCAAGTGAAAATAAAAGGGAGGGTGCTAAAGTGAAGACTATAAAATTTAATGAGCTGGGATCCGAATTGTCATGTTTAGAATATCTTTTCTGAGAAATAATTAGGTCTTTAATTTAAGACTCCACATGTTATGGAAAATAAAAGTTAAATGATAAATAGGAGATTTTGTTTTTGACTTAATTTAATAATCCTTACATATATATATAAACAGTACATATTCATACAACATCATGATATACCCAGTGAAATAAATGGGTAATGGCTATATATAGTATATCTACATTAGTAAATCAAGTTTTGAGTAACATTGTAGAATCCATTTTAGTAACAATATTCTACATAAGAGCCCAAATTTGTCACGATTTTAAGTGTGTCATACTTTGTGCTCAATTTATTTTAAGTCTTGCACATATAAGTAAGCTGTATTTTTATTCAACACTTTTTCCACTTAACCTTTATTGTTAGGATCTTGAATGAGTTCTCATTGGACAACATGCATGTAATTTCAGATGGTAATGCATAAACAAAATACTGCATGTAACCTCAAACTTCAGTGTATATCAATTTGCCACAGTGAAAGCAATTTTTTTCTTCTTTTGTTGGTTCTAAAAATGTTTTCTGCCAAATAAAGTGTATTTGCAGGGAATTTTATTACACTATTTTATACAAAAGAAATCTTCAGCCGAAGCACACAGTATTCTTGTTGAGTGAGCGAGTGAGTGAATGTGGGGTTTTTTGGCGCAAGAGCCAGTTTTAGCTATGCTGTACCAAACATTTGTTGAAAATTAAAAACATATCTTAAGATGTTTAAAAGAATATGGTCTCGGTAAAAAGTTAAAACATCAATTTAAAATGAAAATCCAATTCATAACATAAAAGGATGTAAATTTTGGTGGGAGAAACCCCACCAAGTCAGATAAGGTCAAAACAGACCTATGAAAATACAAAACAATTTATTTAAAACATTTAACATAGATATTAAAATTGTTCATTATTAAGTTAAAGTTATACTGATTTAAAAGTTAACAAAGCAAAAAAAAATTATTACTTGATGTCGTTTTCAACTCGTGTGGGTGTTATTTTTTAAAAACATTAGTTTTTTTCTTTTAGTGAAATTCCATCTGATTTTAGCTACTTTTACAAGTGTACTAGCAGCATTTGAAAGTGAAAGTTGGCAACTACGTTAGATTGGCGGTATAACACTTCAGTTAGTTAATTTTGCTTTGTGTTGATGATTTGCTCTTGGTTTTTGTGAAGTTCATTTGGTTCTAGCTTTATATCGCGCCAAGATGGGCGATAACATTACAATATGGTTACCTTGATATTTTTGCAGTTTTTGGAATATTGCAAGTTTTCAGTACTTTTTATAATTGATATTCATTATTAATTTTAATATATATTACGTAATTAATAATATAATATAAAAATAAAATTATTCTTATTTGTAAGCATAATATTTGTTATTTATAATTATTATTATATTCTTCATTTATTTGTAGTTATTATGTTATATGAGTATTCTTTTTATAATTACTTTCAATTTATATTATATGATTATTATATATTGCCTAATATTATTAGTATATGTAACTTTTTATTATTCTTATTTGTAATTCTTATTGTTATTCATTATTTATTGATTGTGATCTTAGTTATTCTCAATCCCTTCCTATATTCTTCTTTTGAAATATATTTCCATGCATTTCAAAACAATTCTTTAAAATTATGTTACGATTTGATACTGCTAGGCCGCCATCTTGGATTCCATTCCAGCAACAAGTGCTGCTTGGCGTGATTCCTTTTTTTTGCACCAAGCAGCTCCTGGCACCTTGCCTCGTGATATCAAACTAGTTCAGTGATATGTAAATGCAAGTAGAGATGTAAATAAGTGTCAATATAGTTATAGCATATTTTATATGAAGATTAAAAATAGTCATTTTTTTCTAAATTCCTATAAGTGGACTGCCAAATATAAAAATATACATTTAGTGGTTCATGTAGCTCTAAAGGTTGGTAATTGCTGTTTTAGACAATGCATGAAAAAGAATCTCACCAATATAAGCCTCATGAGGATCCAATTTTCTAGCAGTGCATAAATAAGCATCCGGCTGAAATTGGAGAAACACATTGTACATTATAAATATTCTATGTTTATATAAAATTAAATTGATTCAAGTAACACATTACTATGGGAAAGACACATTGAATATAGAAAACCACTTCACGGCTTCAAAGACAAGTAACTATCAGGGGTGAAGTCACTGCTGTATCAATGATACAGGACCCCCAAATACTTAGGGGCACCAAAATGTGTAGCAAAAGATAATCAAATGTTAAGAAGCCTCAAAAAAGGGCTCAAAAAGGTATCTAGATATGGGACCCACTCAGGACCAGCTACAGCAGTAATAATTATCTATTCACTTTTAAGTACATGTACCTAATATTGATTAAGTTAGTTACTGCTTATTGTAAATCACATTTTCTTGCCAAGATAAATTTTGTCAAGAATTTTAAAAAATAATGTGCATCAAATAATTAAATGTATACCAAAGACTATTGTTACAAAATGATTAAGAGTACAGAAAACTATTCTAAATATAATATAATAGAAAAACTATCAATATTTAAGCAAAAATCATTCAAAGATTTTTTTTCAAATTACACATAAAAGGATCAAATGTAAATAAAAAGAGCCTGAAGAATAGCTATAATATATAAAAAGAGATAGTTAGATAACTATGATTTTTTTAAAAGTTTTATTTTTAATAATTTTCACACTTTTTTACAAATAAGGTCAATACTTTGGCTAATTTTACCATCCATAAAAACTATCTTATTAAATTAATAATCTTCAATTGAAGCCATACCAGGTATTTTTTGGAGCCATATTGATACATTATGTCTTTCCAAGTATTGGTTAAGTTGAAACTGCTTGTGTGTACAAACATTAGTTATAAAAGTAATTATGATTAGGAAAGAATATAAAGTAAAAAAATACAACTACTCAAATTGTACCAGAATTTAAGATTTTATAAAAAAAAAAGTTTTATTGATGAATTCATTACATCCAGCTGAACTTGACAGCTTATTCATCACTTTATTTTAAATTTGTGTTCATTTCCTTGCAAATTATATGTTAATACTTTTTTTAAAAATTCCATAGAAGTGAATAACATAACATATTTGTTTAAGAAAAACACATTAGAATAAATAAAAACCCATTTTAGAAAACATTTTTTATAACCAATCCAATTTTTGAAATATGCTTTGCTTGCTCTTTATATCTATATTTAGCAACATGACTGCTTTTTTTATGCAACATCCTTACAAAACTATCTGTTTCAATAATCTTTTACACATTGTGGGTAAAATTGCTATTTCAGGCTTAAGATAATTTATATGTTTAATAAGCAGAACACTATTTTTTTAATAAATAAGTGGAATACTTTTTTCATTGTTTTTATTTACTCAGTTGAAAAATCATTATCCTCTTACAGTTTAAGCACCCTTACTTCTTTTCGACATGGAAAAAGCTCTGGATCATGATATTATTTTTTTTTAAATTTATGATATTATGGTCCTATATGATTATTAAACACTTAAAATCATAGATTATGAAACTTAATAGCTTTAAACTTCAATCTGTAATTTTTTTTGCAATTTATTCAACTTGTTTATCTTTCTTAAAATGTTATGACTTATATCATAAGTGCTCTTTAAATTCTTATTTTTATAACACTAAAAATTAAACAAAATATTTTATGATGCAGAATTTTTTCCCATGTAATGAAAGCAGAAATTTTAAAAAAATCATGCATGAAAATATTTGTGATGTAACGGACTTCTTTATTTAGGTGTAAATGTAGATTACAAGGATGCTTACCACAGTTGGCCTAACATCAGGCATATTGATGTTCATGCTGTACTGACTGTCTTCTGGAAAGGGAGATGCCTCTAAATGTTGCAAAGAAGCTCCAGACACAAAGTACAGGAGAATAATCATCCCAAATCTCATCATTTTCAAGCCTAAATTAAATCCATTAATAAAATAATGACATGGAAAACAAATTCAGTAATTAAATAACAGAATCCCACATGAAGATAGCTCAAATTATAATTTGTTTAACAAGGAAGATTTCACAAAAGAAGTTACTATTTGGCAACAAGAGCTAACATAAGTTAATGAATTTTCTCATATTTTTTTTAAAAAATGGGTACATCCTTCCATATTAGCAACTTTTTCATATTGGTGACCAAAACAGGTCTTCCTAAATCTAATTATCCATTTTTTTACTATAATTATTGAAAATATTATTTTAAAATAACAAGGAAGAGTATGGTACTTATGCATTATCACAACAATCACCAATGTTCAAGATAACTTGCTAAGTTGGCAACTCCAATTTTGCATGAGTCATATGCGCTGAATTGGCAATCATGTGCTTCGTTTCATATTATGTCGCCAATAGGTTGAGATAATACGCAAGTCTCCCTAGAGTACTCTTCAAATAACAAAAAGTTCATTAAAATTTTTTAAAACAATATATAATAATATTTCAAAAATATTTATTACATTCATTCATTAAATTTTCATTTTTTTTTTAATAAAAAGGGTTAAAAAATGCTTTTTGAAAAACTTTAATTAAAATTTGGCATTTAACAAGTAAACTAAAATTACTAATTTTGCTCCCACATTGTTGAAATTAAGAAGCATTATCGTCACAAAAAATTTATATTTTTCCGTACTTTTGTAACATCATGCCATTGGCGAATTTCAATACATTTTTGTTTCCCTTCCTTAGAAAAGAATCAAATGCATATATATTTTTTAACTTTACACTGCTTTTTGCTTTATAAAATAGGTTACGATCAATTGTAAAATCTCCGGTGATTAATCGTTGATATACGGTTTATACGAAAGTACCTATTTTTCTTTACAATAATTGTTAAAGTGAAAGGCATGCACTTGGAACACTAATACAGGCAATGTTTTCTTTGTAATATCAAAACCACACTACAATTAAAAATATAAATGCATTATATTTGATACCATATGCGAAAATTCAGTTTCCAAATATTTAATGCAGATATAAAAAAAAGGCATTGAATAATTACCTTCGTGCAATGTATTTGTTGAAAATACCTGTTGAAATTTTGTTACAAATAAAAACAAATTGCAATTCAACAAAAAAATTAATTAAAAACTTAACTACCGAAAATTTCACCTTAATTTTAAGAACAATTAATTAAATCATGGATACTAAATACAAATGAGGCACGTTAAACAACTTGTTCACAAACAGTATTTCATTGAGGAATCCTTGGAAGACAAAAAAATAATAATTAAATTGACCATGTTTATTTATTTTGCCAATAGAATCTCAATGATTTTTTGGTTTCATGACATCACTGAAACGAACCAATTGTTTACTGCTAACTTGAATCACAGTTACGGATACTGCTTAAGATCACAGTTACGTATATATTATCACATTACTGCATTTCATAAAACAAAACATTTTAGTCTCATTGACTTAGCTATTGAGATGATCCATCATACAGCTGTATCAAGTACTTTTTGTTTCCATAGTTTCTATTGGTAATCTAGTTAATATATGAGTATCACAATGATACGGTATTAGGCACTATAAGGACTTTACCTCTAAGACAATGAAACATTTATTTTTATTTTTTTCAGACTTACTCTATTACATCTTATTTTGAAGATTCTTTAGTTTCATTTTGATTTTCTTTTTATTGTAGCATAGTAGGTTAGAGAAGAGTGCCAGCTCGGGAGTCATCCTTGTCACTTGACCATGGTTCAAAATATCGAGGTCCATCATCAATACTCCTCGTATTTCCACATAACGCGATGTTAATAAACACTCTCTCATTCAATTTTCCCTTCAGCTACGTAATAGAATCCATTAATGCATCTCGTCAAAGACAAAATGAAGAGTAAAATAATAAGAAAAGGAGTCACTCAAATTCTTCTATAATCTCGCATTCTTGAGTCAAATGCAGTTCCAGAGACCAAATTTCAGTCTTTCTAAAAAAAATCAACAATTAATTTTTGTGCATGAACATATATGTAAACAAAGGGGATCAATTCATCTGACATTATAGTCACATGACACACACAGCCAAACAAATCCTCAAGTAATATTTTGTCTCCAGAGGAAGGAAGTGGAAGTACTTCCCCCACCTATGGATTTTAAATTTTAAAGAAGCAGCATAAAAACTGGAATGACAAGAAACTCAAAAATAAACCAGATTTCAGCTTATAAGTTCTAATGCAAAATACGAACGGACACGATGCACGCTCCATCTCAAAATATATTCTAATACAGTTTCCGACAGTAATAGAATTTCTGTGAGATTGTGAAAGGTGTGACAACCCGAAAGCGTTACTTTAAAGATTATTAGAGAAAAATTGTTGCGTAGACAATGATCTTTCAACTATCTGGACCCCTTTAAGCCTTACGTATATTCATCTCGACAGCATGTAAGCCAATTCAAAATAAAGTGTTGTGTTAGGACAGCAAAACTGTTGGCTACCCAGATTGGTACATGAGAATTGAAACTTTGACTTTTTGCGCGTTTTAACCATCGCACACAGAAGCAACACAACGGCTTTTGGAGACGAATCTCGGAATTTTGAACCACAGTCACATGATGAGGACAACTCCCGAGTTAGCACTTTATTCGCCAAAGTTCCACACAATGACATCGACAGGAGTTTCAATAAAACATACATCAGCTCTCCAAGATGGCAAATTTTTAATTACACCCGCACTCGAACGCATGACTCGACCGAAATAACGTCGGTTACAAGTTCTTGACCATGACCACTAGTCTAACGTGGCCTTTTAAAATACGTTGGGGGTGAGTGAGTGAATATTAACGTCGCACTGTTCAGCTACACGAGGGCTTTTGACGACGAACCTCGTAATTTTGAACCATGGTCAAGTGACGATTAAAATACGTTGGAGATAACAATAAAAACACATCTGGATATCGCAAATATTTGAGAAGCATCTTCAAGAAATTAATTCTAAAGGGAAGTAATCGGTAAAAAATGTGTCACATCTTCAATCAAGTGGTGTTTGAAGACAAGCCTCTCGCGTCAATGTTCTAATCCCTTTTTTTAAAAAATCCAAATACGTGTAATATATACAACGAATTGGTTTGTGCAATCATTTGCCGATTTTCTGGGTTTAAGGTATCCGACTACGTTCGGAACCGTGATTTTAAAAAGCGCATAAATGGATAATTTTCATAATATTTAGTGTCACAGATTAGAATACATGTATAAAATGGTTTTAAGGACGTTTTGGCAAAAAAAAAATTATTTAAATACAATATTTCGGCAAAAAATTAACTTAGAATAATTTTTTTTCCAAATGTTCTCCTTTTGTGAAAATGCTTCTATTATAATAATATTTTGCCTGTATATAGCTCAGATCTCTGTACAGAGGCTCAACTAGAATTTTTTGAAATATATAACTTAGAAGTGGGTTTATCCATATTTTACGACAACAGAGGGGAGCAATTTTAAGAAAAAAACGCCAATAATTATTTAAATTGGTGGTAACTCTGAAAATTATGTGAATTTTTCAAAACTTCTAGTTGAGCCTCTGTAGAGAGGTCTGAGCTATATACAGGCAAAATATTATTATAATAGAGGCATTTTTCACGAAAGGAAAACATTTGGAAAAAAAGATTATTCTAAGTTAATTTTTTGCCAAAATATATTGTATATAAATAACTTTTTTGTCAAAATGTCCTTAAAACAGTTTTATACATGTATTCTAATCTAAGTGACACTAAATATCATGACAATTATCCATTTATGCGCTTTTTTAAAATCACGGTTCCGAACGTAGTCGGATACCTTAATTAGAAAATATATGCATTTTTTTTCTTACTGTAGACATTTTACTTTTTTTAGAAGAAAAAAAAATCTTCGCTTTTGTTTGAAGAATATTACGTCCAATATGAATTACTGGGCACGATGAATTAAAATTGTGGTTCTGAGAGAAGTTTGTGTTAATTTTTTTTAAAATTGTTGCAATAAATATTCAACTTAAATTAGGTTGCTTTCAACCATATCATATTTTACGATGTTTTTTTATTTTAATTCTCTTAATTAATTGAGTCTTCAACATAATATGGAAACAGAAAAAAATCAGACAGGAAAATAGGCAAATGGTGGATATAAATGTTGAGAATGTACTTTTTACAAAAAGTTGATGAAATTTCATTAAAAGTTTGCTTCAAAAGCTACCTTACAAAAAATTCTGTATAACGAATGCTCACTACTGGCCGATAAAATTGTTACACCAGGAAGAAATGCTGATAACAAAATGATATTTATTGAACAAATATATAATACTGTAAATAATAAGTGATTAAAATTTCAAGAAATTTGGGTGTATAGTCCTAAAAAATCAAGACCAAGAACAACCAATAATCTCTGGCAATAATAACAGCACTTATGCGCCTGGGCATTGAGTCAAAAGAATTTGGGAGGGAGTACCGTCATACCGGACATATCCCAAAACGATTCCACAGCTCATCAACCGTAGTAACTGTGTTTTACGAGCCAGTCACTGGAAACGTGAACCGAATTTTTTTGGTGATAGATCGGAACGTGTGGGCCAAAAAAAACCGAACATTTTCCGTATCGGAAGGTCCCAATCCCGGGAAAACATGCGTGCATTATTCTCCCAAAGGGCGGTGAGAAAGCCCCCCCGGGAAAAAAAGGGGAAATGCCGCCCCTCTTTAAAAAAATTATTTTAAAAAGAAAATTTTTTCACATAGATACCCACCAACAAAACGAATAACGAACAAAAGGCAATAATTTATATATTAATATAATTTATATTATAATTTTTAATTAATTTAAAACTTAATTTTGCTTAAAAATATTAAATAATTCCCAATAAAGGAAAAATTACCGTTATCATTTCAAACGAGTAAAATGTAAAAAAGGAATTGCCCGTTCCCCAAAGCCAATTTCTTCAAAAAAAAAGTTAACTGATGGGTGGATCAAAATGTTAATTTTTTAAATTTTTAGTAATACACCCAAAAAAAGGGGTAGCACCCCCTATCAGCCGTATCAGATAGGGGGCCCCCCAGGGCCCCCCAAAATATGTAACTACAACCTACTAACAGGGCTTTTATATTAAAATACGGGCCCCGAAGGAATTTTGATACAGGGTCTATTCAGAACAGCACGTCAGTGCCAAAACTAAAACAAAAAACATCTTCTGTGGCCCCCACCAAAAACTTATTACTTTGTCCTCTTTTGGGTAGCTGACACCAAACATGTTTTAGTGAAAAAGGGAAAGTCCATTTACCCTACCCATAATGTGGAGAAAAAAAAACTAGGAAAAATGCATAAAAAATATCAAATTTCATTATTTAAGATATATTCCTTCGTCGAACCCTTGAAGTTTCAACGTAAAAGAAAACTGACATTAAACATACAGAGTACAAAGTAAGAAAATAAAATACCAAATTCACACCCAATAATATTTCAGAAAATATATCAAATTTTCTGTTACAAAATTCATATATCTTTTTTTCAAATTCGATCCAAATGCAGCCCTTAAAATTTGCCGCCCCGGGCAGGGGTCCGGTTTGTCCGGCCCTAGAGCCGCCCCCGATCCTACTGAATAAAGGCTAGAGCCACGGATCGTAACACACCAGAAATATAACGTGCACTGTTCAAAGTGCCGTGAATGAGAACAAGCGGTGACCGAGACGTGTATTTAATAGCACCCCATACCACCAAGCCAGGTGATGGGCCAGTATGCCGATGACGAATGTACGCTGCCAATATGCGTATACCACGATGCCACCAAACACGGATGCGATCATCTTGATACTGTAAACAGAACCTGGATTCATCTGAAAAAATGTCTCGCCATTCGTGAGTCCAGGTTTGTCGTTGATCACACTATTGAAGACTCTCCTGTCTTTGATGCAACCTCAAGGGTAGCCGCAGCTGTGGTCTCCAAACTGAAACTCCATGCTGTTGCAAACGTCGTCGAACTTTTCACGTAGACACTTGTTGTCTTGTAAACGACCCCTATTGTTGTCTCAGGACTCGTGACGTGACTGCACGATCCATTAAGGTCATGCGGGTAACATGCCTGTCTCCTTGGCTGCTAGTGATAGGGTGCTGTTGAGATCTAGCACTGCGTTCCTTATTACCGTCCTGAACCCATCGATTCCATATTATGCTAACAGTCATTGGATCTCGACCGACGCGAGCAGCAATACGCGATACGATAAACCGCAATCCCGGTATGGTACAATTTGACCTTCATCAAAGTCAGAAACGTATAGATATGCATTTCGGCTTTTAAGCCAGGTATCATATTAACTTTTCACCAGACAACTAAGTCAAATGCAATTTGTGTATGAGAAACCGGCTGAACAATTTAATAATTTAAACAGATTGTAGATGGCTCTACCGGCGCCTGCTTTGTCTGAATGAGCGGAAAAGCTATTGTTGCTTCTTATTCAACCAAATAACCCCAAAAACTCCAAAAATAAAATAAGATTTCCCAAGACCCATTAATAGTGAAACAAGCAATTAAAAAAATGACTAAGGGAGGCCTTATCGGCCTCGCACCTATGACATTCTGGAAAGACTTTCCGGCTCTGTTACAAAGTAAAAGATTTGATGTGGCCTCTAAAAAAGCGCGATAGAGCCGTCTGTTGATCCATAGGAATATTAAGTTGGTGACACCAACGAAGTATTTTAACAAAATACCAAGGGTGAGCAGAGAGTATTCTCCAAAGTGCATTTAATCCCTTCCTTTTAAAGGAGGACTATAGCTGAAAAGCTAATCATTTGCATATCACAGCACCTTCTTCTTGTCGTTTAAATTTCACGTCGATAGCGTGTCGCCTTCTTGGTGAAGCAATTTTAATGTCCATTAGTGTATAATAAAAATATTCGTTTCGATAGTACAATGTGGATATAATGTTATTTAACAGGTTTAAATTTTCATTATAAATTACTAGATAGTTTCGCACACGCAGACAATTAAAACAGATTACACACACACAAAACAACACAAAGTGAATAAAACACTTAAAAAAAAAAAATTTAAAATACGTAAAAAGTCAACGGCGTACATAGACTATTTCCATTGAGAGGCTATATCTTTTAAAGAAACGTGAACGCAAGCCCTGAAACGTGCTCTCTTTGTTTCTAAAATGTTTAAATTTGTTAATGTTCCATACATTAACAAATTTAAACATTTTAGAAACAACATTAGACAACATTTAGAACATTTTTGTGAGCCCCCAAACCCCACTTTTGTGAAAAATTAAGCTGAATCAAAGTATATGAAATTTTGATTATTTGCTATCATGTTAGACGTTTCAGGAAGTATATTGCTTAAAAAAAAAAAAATTTGAAAATGACTTTCTAAAAAAAGAGCAACCCAATTTGCCCCACATAAGTCATAGTGCGTCAAAAAAATGTTATACAAACAATCATGTAATAAACACTTTAACAGTAAACAAATAAAAAAATTTGGTTAAGTTGCTGCAAAGTAAGCAGCAGTGCCTTAACCGTATATGTGTTATAGGCCCAGAGGCCATTCCGTCCTTGTCAAGGGGAGTGCTAACCTTCTCTCCTTTCTAATAACACAATACTACGCTGTGTCTCAAAATATTATATAGTATAATTAAAAATGCTAACAATTATAGTGGTAAATAATGTCAATAAAAAGTTGAAAAAGAAATTTTTTTAATATCACAAGCTTCTGTAACAGAAATTTAGCAGCTAAATTTTAAATAGTGGTTACCAATTTAAAATTAATATTTCCTAACATTTAACATTCCAAATATTTATTTGCAGATATAAATGTCAGGATAGCTTAATTTAATCATAAAATTTCTTAAATTACCATCAGGTCTAAATTTTAGCAAATTTCGGCCTATGAAATTCAGTTTTAGCTTTATATAGGATTTTAAATGATATATTTTTATCTTTAAATTCTTCTTAAGAATTTTAAATCTACATTGAGCATTGACTGCGTTTATTAAATTTAACAAAATATAAAATTAGAAAAAAGAAAGCAAGCAGGTCTTATACAGACTTCAAATAGATTATATAACTGTATCATTACGGATTATTTTTTTGAAAATACCAATCATTTACACTTAAATACATTTTTTTTTATCTCATTTGTGTATTTTATAATTTTAGGTTAATTTTTTGCAAATGCCGATTGCAGCGCCTTTACTGGTTTTCCAAACGCCCTCTAATTCTGAATATGATTAGAAATGAACGATTCTGGGAAATTCGGAATGAAATATAAATGCAGAAGCTTTGTTGAACTATATAAATTTAATAAAATTATGTTTTAAAAATGACGTAACTGATTATCAATTGGTTCAGTTGTCATATAACAGTAAATATTGCGAATTTGGCAAGTACGACACATGCAAAATTGGGGTTGCTAACCTGGCGAGTTACCTTGAATGTTGGCATTGTTGCGATAGCACATAAGTACCATATTTTTATTGTAGCATTTATGTAAAAATAATTAGAATGAAAATTAAAAGAAAATTCGCGGGGTGAACACTATGAATAGAAAATCACAAGCTTTTAATTATTAGACGATTGCAGCGCCACTTTTGGCGAAATACCAGCATATTTTTCTGCCACCTGATATAATTGCTTGCGCTTATGCTAGGGAGGTCACTAAAAGAAAGAAAAAAATTTTATGTGTGTTAAGAACACACGATAGAAGTGAAAAACTTCCGATTTATTTTGGCCAAGAGAATCCAGCTGTTCACATGTTTACGTTTTCATTTACGACATTTTCGCATGCGGACGTAAAGTACCGTAAAATCTGGCGCAAAACGCGCAATGTCGTAAAACGTGCACCTGTACTTTCAAGATGCAATTTTTAATTTTGTGGTATGTAGTAACAGACGCTAATTGAATGAAGAAGAGTGGATCGAGACAAGACTAATGCATCCAGTTTTCTTAATGCAATGCTAGCGCCATCTGTTACACAATATGGAAATAAAATAATTGAATAGCCTTACTATCTTTGTATCGCTGTATTAGTTGAACGATTTTTGCTGAAGCTCTCTTATTGCATTTCATTTACATTTTGGAAATTTTTATTTTTGGTTTCTTATTTATTTATTTTTGCTTTATTAAGTTAATTGTTTTATAATCTTTGTTGCTATTTTAGTTATTCAATTTGTTTTTAAATTTTCTGTAATCAACTTTTTCATATTGTTTTCTTAAATAGAGGCTGAAATGAATGTGTATAGCAGAGATTTAATCTGCTCATTTTGTGATCAAGTCTTCACTCGCCCTTTCCATTTGAAAAAGTGTTTAAAAAATGGAGGAGTACAATAATAAAAGAATTAAAATGATGGAATCCTCGAATATAAATATATTAAAGAAGATTGAAAAACAACCTGGATATTTCTCTACACGAAGAAAAAGGTACACTGCCGATACACTTAAAAGTCCAACTAATGAAGAAGTAAACAATATTAAAGAAGGATTGCTGTTACATTCACAAGAAATTGCATCCATCAATACAGATTTTGATTATACTTATTGTAATCAAAATAAATAGTTCCTAACTGAAGGCTCTTGCTCTCAATTTAGTTAATAAATAAGATTAATTTATTTTCATTTTTGTGGTTCTTTATTCTTTCAAGTCATTCTCATTTAACTACTGGCATAATATACAATTAAAATATGATATCCTGGTGATTTTATTTGATCTCAATATATTGTAATGTGTGTGTTGGGAAAAAAAAGCTCAAATGTTATATTAATACAATATTAATACATGCACATATTAATGTTACATTTTATAGATAAAGTTATTCTTAAAGGATACTTTTAAAAAAACTACTTAAAGTTGACATATTATACTTAATTCTTTTGATAAAAGAATAGAATTTATATAAATCTAGTTAAATTAATTTACATGTTAAATATAAATTAAGGTTATATTTTTCTAACTTTGTATGCTTTAATTTTTCTTCACGCAAAGCAAAAGTGTAGATATTTTAATGAAATCTACGTAATTCAATATATTTGGCCTTTGCAGTCATATTTATTTTATAAAACAACTAGCGGTCCCGACAGACGTTGATCTGTACACACGCCTTAAATCCGAAAATTACAAACTTTTTTGAATAAGTTGTAACAATTTGGACCGTTTTGATGAAAGCTACTACAATACCTGACATCATCACATGTACAGTTACCACAATTCGACCTATCGATTGCGTGTAAGTATGTATTTACTATGAACTTAGTTGAGTATAGAAGTAATTCTGAATAAAATCTTAAGCTTGTTTTGATTAAAGGGTAAAAAAAATAAAACTCGAGCTATAACTGGTATATTTTTTCAATGCATAAAAAATAAATTTATCGTAATGCCATTGAATGTACAATGTTTTTGATTAATCTTTGAGGGGTATAAACAAACAAATGCGATGGTTTGCCAAACCTCGGACATGCAACATATAATTGGCCGTGCGAAAGGCAAGAGTTTTCTAAATCTAAGCCACAAATTGTCATTGTTTGACCTTGTGACTTATTAATGGTCATAGCAAATGCCAAGTGAATTGGAAATTGCAAACATTTGAATGTGTAGGTGAGTCTGAATTGGGATCTGTGGTAGAAGTACAACGTCATCTTGAAGTTTGCCGCTCAAAATAGTGGTCTCAAGAATATTGCCCATGATTTTTTTATGAGAAATCGCGCAACCTTACATAATTTTGGCGCATTTTTAACTAATTGCGATATCGGACCAAATTGTGAATCTAAAGCATTCTCGAATCCACTTGAACCCACACAAAAAATATCTTCCAAATCGATCCAGGCGTTCAGGAGGAGTTCAGTCACATATACACACGCAAAAAAAATTATATTATATATATAAATATTATTTGAAAAGATATTAATTAAATCGCTAAAAAGCATGATGCGTCTGCATTTTTGTAACAATGAAGACCCGGTTTGGCCAGTTTGGTTGAAAATCGATTTTCGAGGCCAACTTACGTCATTTTTATAACAATAACGTTGTTACAACAATGCAGGTGAATATTAAGTTGAATGTTTTTAATTTATATCTTTTTAACTAATTGCGATATCGGACCGCATTCTGAATCTAAACCATTCTCGAATCCACTGGAACAGACAGCAAAAATTTTATCAAACTCGGTCCATCCGTTTAGGAGGAGTTTTGTCACATACACATGCACAGCAGATTTTTAGAAATAAAGATAGATTCTTTTTCATTAACTGAATCAATTGTACATTAAATCGAGGTTTGATAAATAATCATGAGATATATTAACAAAAATAAATAATAATTTGGAGAACAGATGGCGCTAGCATTGCATTTAAAAAACTATCTGGGTGCATCAGCGCTTTTCCATCTACTACTGAATGAAGGAAAGCAGATGCGAGCTCAGATTATTAGTTTTTTATTTGTTGTATCTGGCAATGAAAGAATCCGATGATGTATTAAATGAGTTGCTTTAGCAAGGGTATAACAAGCTTGGAGAATGTTACATATTAGTTGTTACTTCTTAATAGGTGGCGCCCCATGTATTAAATCTATTTGTTTATATTATGTAATCCAATAAGAGGACGCCATTATTCCCGATATAGAAAGTGAAGCATCACGTAGCCTAAGCAAACTTAATAAATAACTATCTTAAAAGCATCCTGTGGTTCTGACTATAATATTATAGAGAAATGTAACATAATGACAAAATGAGCAGCGAAATAAAGATTCGGATTTAATTTATTTTAATTTTATTTAATTTATAATATATTTACTCATGGTGCAATAATATGACACCATAATGGTGACTTTTCGAACTGTTTAATTGAAATGATGCTCAATTAGATTGATATAAAAAAATGTGTGGTTCTATCTTTTCCTGGATAGATGCGATTGTCTTGTGCCAAAAGTTTCAACTTCGAAATAATTTTTCAAGATTCGGAATCCTCCTTACAAGTAACGAAGTCCAACGGATTACTTGCACAATGTCTGAGGTGAGTGCAGTGTAAATACATATCTATAATAGAGCAGATCCGGTTCTTAGGTTTATTATGTGTGAAAGTACATTTGCTTTATTATGCCCCAAACCAATAACAGAATCAGTAATTAAACTATAATGTTTCCCATTTACCTCCAGAGGTTGCATCACTTGTTGCGCGATATTTTGACGAATCCCGATGAAACTAATCCCAATAATCATATAAAAACTGAGCTTATAAATCGATCAGGCGAATCTTTCCAAGAGGAAATTCGCCAGCTTTTATTAGGTGGAGAATTAGTTAATAGAAAACCTTCCGAATTACTGCGAAATATGAGACGACGGGCAAAAAAGGTAAAAGTACCAGAAAAATTTATGCACGAATTGTTTTAGCAACGGTGGAACAAGCTTGGAGAAATGTAACATAATAATGAAGTGAGCAGCGAAATAATGACGTTTAATATTTTCGCCTTCTGAAATGGATTTAATTTAATTTAATTTTATTTATGATATATTTAATCATGGTGCAGTAATATAACACCATGGGTATATTCGAGGTATAACGCGCACTCCCTTTCTAACGAATGAACCTGAAATGTACGCGCGCAATGCTCTTATGTGTTCTGAAATAATTTTTTCGAGGTATTATTCCAAGTGTTAGAAAAAAAAAATCTTCTATTTCTAAAACTGCAACCTTTTCAGTTCATAAGAGGTATGTCATTTCTTTTGAATAAACAGTATTTTGATATATGTAGAACTCTGATTTTCTTATATGCCTATTTTTTCTTTATTTTTACAGCTCTCATTTTTATACCCGGCGTATACAGCGCACCCTTAAATGTACATTTTATTTTTTGTGTTAAAAGTGCGCGATATACACCGGATTTTACGGTAGTTCTCATTTTTCGTGCAGATTTATCGGTGAATTTATTTCATACATTTTCTGTGTGTAAATGGCATTGTTTAAATAATAATGCATTCTTATACATTTATATAATGAGTATATATGTATACAAATGCCAATTAGTCTAAATATTTAAAAATATTTATATGTAAATTACTAATGTAGATTATATTTATAAAATATATGCATGTTTATATGGCACTTACGTACTATCACAATGATGCCAACAGGGCCGCTTTTCCGCTTAGGCATCCTAGGCAGGTGTCTAGGGCGCAAAAAGGAGGACCGAAACAGAGAAAAAAATTTAAATTACAGTGAATGAACCACCACCTAGCGAATCATGTATGCGTGTGAGTGCGCAGAACTGTGGAAAACATCCAGTATGGAGAATAAAAAGCTTAAAAGTTTTGTGTTGCTATGCGCTCAAAATGATATTACAACGTAAATTCATTACAATCATGTCATTAATTATTTCGCAGTGATCAAAGCTCGAAGGAAACCTTTTTTGTACAAGTACAATGACAGTGATCCAACAAAGGATTAGGATTTTAAAAAATAACAGAAAACAGTAAAGCGATAAGCAATGATAATTAACAAGTTGATATAGCAATTCATACAATAATATATACTCTATACCATAATTGCAAACGATTTCATTACTTTATTGTATTAATTCACAAAAGGGTGGTGGTCCATGATGCCATTATGTAAGAGTCCAAACCATTCCACCATCCTTTTCTTATGCTGCCGGTTGCAAGCCCGGGATACTTGGGTTCGTAGTAGGTGGATAATGGAAAGAGTGTCAAAAAGAAAAACAAAGGGAAAAGCGTAAAAAGATTCAAGGAAAATCTCTCTCAAACCAAACTGGCAAGGAAAGAACTAAAGGGAAAGGGGCGCACTATAAAATTTATCGTGGCAAAGTAAATTATCTTTCCGATTCTGTAATTATTTTTTGTCTGAGTCTCATAGAAAAAAAAAAAAAAAAACCTCAGGGCTCACCTTCTTTGGTGAGTAGCGTTGCCCACAATCGAGGTACCCTAGTGATTTTTTCCTTTTCCCAAGGGGTTTACTATCTTTGGTAAATACGGGCACCCAACCCGGATATCCTATGATCCTTCTCTCTATTTTCGGCCCTCCTTCTTGCCATTCAAATTTCCCTTTTCTTTTCACGTCGAGACTACAGATCAATGTTTCTTTAAAATGTACTTGATTAAATCGTTGTACTATTTATTATTAACATATTTAGGTTTACCTTTTGTATTGAGTTTATTTAGTTTCTTTTTCGTATATTTCTTTAAGCACTTAGATTATGTTGCTTTATTTGTTTTTGACTAACACCGTTGGTTTCCCAACCCGCATGTTTGCCGTGTGCGACGTCCCGTAAGGAGGAAAATGGTGTCCTGGGAATACCTTTGGCCCACGCTTCGCTGTAGACGGGTGGCAGGAGTGAGCCCACTCCTGTCAATCGGCTGGTAGTACCTCTCTTTGATGTCCCCGAAGAGACACTGCTGTAGGGTTAGTGCTGCAGATAAGGGGTGGCGGGTTTACCCGTTGGATCCTCATCCTGGACTGTAGCATTATATTCTGGGTGTACTCCAGGTAAGCGCCGTGCCTGGTTTTTTGCCAGATGACCGGCACACTGCCTCCCTTGTTGGACTCCGTGGTGGGTGGAGGCACGCCAGGACGAAGTTGTATACGCATTTTTATGGATCCAATACTGATGTGCCCGGGTAAAGGCCTTAATTTACCCACACTCAACATCGATCGAATTTCAGAATATACTAGATTTTTACTACTTACTCTTCCAGATAATGAAATATCCAATAAATCACCTTTTGCTGTTCACAAAGCCCTTATTGGAATAGGTGGAGAACCGAAGTCCGTAAAACGATTACGTTCCGGGGATCTACTAATTGAAACAAACTCCGCTATTCAAACAAAATCGTTTCTCCTCGGTAAAAAATTTTTAAACTCACCTTTAATTGTAACTCCGCATAAATCTCTTAACTCTTGCAGAGGTGTTATTTCAGAACCTGACTTGATGAGCACTCCCCTGAATCAGAAATCCTTGAGGGATTTTCAGATCAGGTAGTAACTCAGGTCAGGAGAATCACAATAAAAAAAGACTCTACAATTATTCCCACAAAACATTTAATTTTAACATTTAATAATCCCAAACTACCAAACACAATAAAAGCCGGTTATTTAAATTGTTAAATCCGTCCCTACGTACCGAACCCTCTGCGCTGTTTCAAATGCCAGAGAGGTTCGGTCACTCTAAACCTGCGTGGGCAATGCGTGCTCTAGATGTGCATCTGTTGGTCATTCTTCCACAGATTGCAGTCTGGAGCAGTAATGTCAATTGTTCACAATCTTCCTCCGACTCAAAACTGTGTCCCAAATGGAAAACTGAAAAGGAAATTCAAATAATCAAAACCAATAAAAATATCTCATATCCTGAAGCCCGAAATTAAAAGTCCCAAATATCTCAAACATACGCACAATCTGCTAAACCCTCAACAGTAACCACAACAACCCAAACTGATGAAAAATATTACAAAAATAATATGTCCACCTTTAAAAATACTGCAACCTTTGGTATCCATTCCAAAGCCAATAACGTCTTCTAAAATACCTGTAATTAACAAATCATCAACCACAACTCAAGCAAACCTCTTACCACCCACATATTCTGTAACAGTTACCTCGTCATCAGAATCTCAACTATCTGTTCCTTTAATAAATACTACGCCCACCACATCTAATAGTTTATCTACATCTGCGGCATTTTCTTCATCTAATAAAGCACTTTCTTCATCCGATGTATCAATATTTACACCCTTACCAGCTGAAACATGTCCTGCTGTTGAAACTGAAACCTCTATATCCAATACCATACCTTCTACATGCCAGGATGCAAAACAAACTTCAAAAAACCGCAAGAAAAGACGTCCTAAAAGAAGTATTACCTCCAAAATAGACATACAATTGACGCCTCACAAACCTAAAAAAAAGCACACCTTTCAGGATACATGGGACGAGGACGTGCATATCGATGATGAAGAGTGGTTGGAATCACTAAAGAAAAATAATTCCTTAGGGAAATAACACTTACGCAAAAAACACTTTCGGAAGAATGGTGGCGGACTGAAGGTTGGAAACGTGAAGAAGATACAATCGTTTGTTGACTCCAACCTGTAACAGAAAAAGTCGGAAAAACCTACGAAATATAAAAGTGACATTTTTAGTTATATTCATGTAATCTTTACTTTATGCATAAACTATTCATTATTTTAAAAATTTTGTTTTGTCTTGGTAGGGGTAATCACTAGAATATGAGAAATGACGACATCCGGAAAACCATTAAAATCAATAGTTTTAAAACTTATATTCAAAAATAGCAAAAAATTCTTCAGTTCCTTGCAATTCACTAATAACTCCAATATGATTAATATGCTAACTACGATACAAATGATACCACTAAAAAACCAAGAAATTCTTCCGATTCTATAATCCCTTAATTTTGGCTTTAGTGCAATTTTTGATTGCACACCACTGCTATTTTTTTTTTTCTAAATTTGTTTCTCTTATTTTGTCTATTCTATTGGGCTTGCCCTCCCCTTCATTAATTTCTTTCTGAGAGATTTGAGCAGCCAATGAGAGTCACTATCCTCACCAGCCATGTACCAATCAGAGAGCGCCATCTTAGCTCTCAACCAAGTGATCAAAAATTTTTTCGAACATAGAACTTTTTGAACGATTGGCTTACCAATCAGAGCAACCTTCTACTCCCTCAGCATGATAACGTCACAGTCGCTCCACATCTACATTCGGATATGGGATGGAGGGCGCTTCGCGAGCCATATGCCCAGTTACTTCATCGTAGGTTCGTAGGTGGTGGGGGTAATCCCCCACCAAAGTTTGTTTTGCTTTTATCGTTAGAATACGTCTTTTATACTTGTATTGATATTTTAAATTTTAAGGTATATTATCAATACTTTTAGATATTTTAACAATTGTTTTCATGTTTTAACGAATGTTTGGCGCAGCTTAGCCAAGATTGGCTCTTGCGCCATAAAACCCAACATTCACTCACAGAAAAAAAAATTAGATCGCGTTTTAAAAACGTCTGGAAAAAAAAGAAGTTCCAAGATTTCGAACTTGGCCCCTGGCGGGGAAAAACGGCACTAATTATGCGTTTTAAGGTTTTTAATTAATACCTTTTTAACTAATTGGAATATCGGAATATAAATGATCAAAACGGATTCCTCGGATCATTCCCAATGTTTCGGTACCTTCGGCGAGTTTCTGCGTCGTGCGGTTCGTGAGAAGATGCGCGAACTCCTCCGGTCGACCGTACGTACGGTCGTATACGTTTGTTTACCTACGATAGTGTAGTACTTTAATAGTGTAGATAACTGAAGTTAGTTCGAAGATTTTTTGTTTATTTGCACTTCTTAGTAAAGTAACTTGGAAGAATGGAAGTGGGATCGAGTTTTCTCTTAGATATGAGTTGGATACAACCGATAACACACAGTGTGTCCATTTTCCTCTAAGACATTCTGAACATCTTCTTTCGTGAGGGCAAGAACTTTAACGACAATTTTAATACGTTTCTGAACTTTGGGGTTTATGACGTAATATTCAAAATCACTACCCTCCTCCAAAACGCGTGAGAGTAAGACTCTGACATTCATCATCTTTATAAATATATAATTTAATAAATTCTCTGGAAGTTTGTCTTTGAATGTCGGGTAATTTATCATTAATTTATCTTTAATTGCTCTCGATAGTTACTTTTAGTTTTCAGCATTATTGGGGTGGCGGCTTGGGCTTAGGAGGAATTTGCTCGGAATTAGTTGGGAGCGATTGTTCCACGTCTTTTTAAAGTTGGGGAAACTGATTGTCCGTTTCAATATTTGAGGTTGGAGAGTCAGGCCTGGTATTTTTTTTTGGAAAAATAAAGTCTTCCGAGGATTCTTTTTGTTTACTTATACGTTTATTATTTTTTTGTCTTATTGCTAACAAGTTAAGTTATCAGTTTTATTACCTTCATTGTTATTTAAGGTTTTTCATTATCAGAATTAATTTCCATTAGTAAATGGGGTTTTATGGTCCGGGCAGTGAGGTAAATTACGAGGGGGAGAAAAAGCTCACTCTCCATGGCATCCTTGCTTTTAGCAGTTTCTTAAGGACATCTGTTATTCCTTTGTTTTCCTCCGTTGAGTAACTGGGTGTAAACTTGGAGCAGTTGTTCTGAGAGTTGGATCTTATTAAGATATCTTTCAGTTTTTAGCATATCTTCACGTCATTCAAGTTTGTTGTTGGAAGTCCATTCTGTCCGGGTCCAAATCTGTAATGATCCTTGTCAATAAGAGGTAATGTTCCGGGAACTTCGTGAACCACCAACAGACTTATCACGATCATACATTAACTTTTTCATTTAACTTTTGTCTTCAGAGGAGATTACCTATATGAATTCCCTAAACTGTAGAAGTAGAAGGATCATCGGGGCATTTGATCTCTGATCGGGGCATATGATCCTTAGGATATTGTTGAGCTTTATTTATAGAGCTTGCCATGATTGTTGGGTAAATACCAGAATATAAAAATAAGTTTAAGAAAAATAAAATTGCGAACTTAAAAAATAAAATTGCTGGAGCTAATTTTATTGTAATGATAATTGCAATGAGAAGTAAAAATAAACAGAGGAATCTGTGTTGTCCTGGTTTGGCTCCGTTACCGGAGGGCAGCGAACGGATAACTTAATCAAAAAGTTGCATCAGGTCAACACGCTCGGTGACCGGGAGAAAAAGGCATCTGCCCGTCGGCTTCCGTCTATGAATGGCTGCCCCCTTGTTTCGGCCGCCCTCGTGCGGTGCATAAGTTGCACACCTGCTAGGATCGGCCCTGCCCTTCAAAGTAGATAGTACATAGCATATATGCTGTCAAATACAAGTATTGGTGGACAGGAAGTGTCTAACACAGCACAGCCTTAGAGAAATTTTAACAGACTGAAATTTACCTGGTTTCCATTCTTTTCTTTGCTTTTTACTAATAGGTACATTTAAATGCAATCAGTTTTGAACAATGAGGAAGGAAAAGAATTTCAATCAAGGTTTTGTCGACGTCTTGATTTCTTGTGTGTGTGTGTGAACAGGGTTGTCTTTTTTTCAAACTCGCTGCTTTAGATTGCTTGCAAGAGGGTGATTCTGTTCGTAGTATGCTGTTAAAATACTTGCATATGATCTTGTAGATCCGGCTGTCTCCCTGATGATGTCGAGTCCGAATCAATTACCATGGATTAATCCAAATATGTAACTGGTAGAATTCCATCAAAGACGATGTCGAATAGGCTTCTGGACATTTTGTCTGATATGCGCTCACGTCTGGATTAAACAAAACACATATATCACGCACCGCGATAGCTTTACCAATTTATATTTTCAATAACATAACTCAGTGGCGCGACAGGCAATGAGGGCCAAAGCCTACTGTGCCCAACTCAGTAGACACGACTTTGAGTCCTGAGGTGTATGAGCAGATGTTCCGGTCAGGTGGTCAGCCTAATGCCAAACCACCAGTGTTAAATTTCCAAGCAAGCTAGATACTCATTTATCAACCCACTGAAGGGATGCAAGGTTGCTTCAACCTTGTCCAGCCCGAGGTTTGAACCTCGGACCTGTGGTGTGGAAGCGCGATTCACTAACCACTCAGCCATTGGGTTTCTTTTCTAATGAAATTTTATAAAATATTGAAAATACCTCGAAATATCAAAACATCAGGAAAAATCCTGATAGTCATGGAAACTAAATTTTTTATTAAAATTTAACAAACATTGCAAATAAATCTGTAAGAATTACTGCAATCGTACTTCAGTATATTTCTTCACAAATTTAATTAATTTATAATTCAATATCTTTGATAAAAATGCAAAGTTGTAAGCACAAAATAAATTTTACCATAATTGTTCCCCACAAGCAGGAAAAGTCCAAGGTTTTCAAAATCGAGATTTGCGCTCGAGAGTTCTCAGAACTCTGGCACCTGGGGTTATGTCACTCTGGAAACGAAATTCGTTACTCTTATCATGGTCCAGTTAGAAAGGAAAGATAGCTTGATTACAGAGTTCTCGTGTCATGTTTTAACTCCACTCATCGATTTAAAACTCCCTCAATTATAAAATCGCCGTCATAATTATCATACCTATACCTGAACAGTGAGTTGCTTAATTTTGTTGCCGTTTCTTATAGTTTCTACATGCTTGAGGCCTTGTTACCTGCCCAGTGACAACTTATTCTATTGAAACCTGAGTAACTGATGACCGTAAAAGTTATATTCTTCCATTTCAATCGTTTTGAAAACCGAGCAAAAAAGTGGCCCGGGAAAACTAAACGAAAGATTAAGCGACTCATTAAATGCTCCTAAGCGAAGAGAAAGTCACTGATAAGTATGAAAATAAAGCATAATAAATTATTTTGAGGAAATAACAAGTGCAGTCATGCGGAGTTCATATGTTTCTGGCAGATTAAATGAAGCAAAACCTTGCGATCGAAAAAAAGGGGAGGGGGGAGAGCACCAAAGAGGAGATCGAGTTATCTGTACCAGAGGTCAGGAATTGTTTCGGCTGCAGGTCTGCACCTTTTTTACATTCATTAGCTAAATTTGAATATGAGAAAAGGTTCTACACAGTCGCTGTTGTCAGTGGGCATATGGCTCGCAGAGCGAGCCCTTATCCCATATCGTAGCATATTAAGGGTGCCTGTGGTAGTAGCGTCCTTGCTGAGAGGGAACAATCTGAATGGTTGAAAGAGCGAGGAAAGAAGGCGTGGTTAACTGGTGCCTGGAGTTGTGAGCAGAATGGTGGTGAGAAGTGAAAAGCAATCTGCGTTGGGTATATATGTTGGAGCACTTAGTCCTGTCGGACTCTAATCTCCTATCCTGGAATTAAAGATGACTGTGAAGAGTTTTACCTTTGCCCATTTTAAAAAAGGAAAATTAAAATTAAAAAAAATTTTTAAAAAATTGAAATCTGATTTAGAAAAATAAAAAGAAAAAGCTTTTTTTAAGAGCTAACAAAAAGGGAATGGTGAAAATTTACAGTGGGCGGAGCTATGCCTGTCAATCTGGGTGCAGAAAGGGGGTTCAATCAAAAAGAGGGGGAAAAAGTTTTAGGAGGGGGGGATCAGAACTTAAAGGGAAGAGGAATTCTTTGGCCGAACAGAAAGTTCTGCTTAGGGTAAAAATGGAGAATTTGGGGGGAGCCAATCGGGGATGCCTGCAATCGACTGAGTCGAGATGCGAAAAATTTTGTTAGAAATTTTAAAAAGGTTGGTTAAAAATAGGGTTGCCCGCTTCTTTTTCGACAAAAAAAAGGTGTTTTTGGAAATTCGCGAATAGACGGGTTACATCCCCGTCAATATTAAAAAATTTGGGGAGATAATTTACGGATGGTTTTTGTCTAATATGGGAATATTGCGGGGAGCTCGATATCTATTTCTATACCGTGGGCGTAAAGAATTTGTCTTGTAAAATGTTTTTGGGGGCTTTCGGGGAAATTTTTTGGTTTTGCTGAGACCCCAGACGGGAGATGCGTAGGTAAGGGAGGTTTTGATCGGGTTTAGAAAGGCTTTATTGCGTCTATTTTTTTAGATTTTCTACCTTTTGGGGGAAAAGTTGCGAAGCTTTTTTAAAGTTATTTCTAACTTGTGTTGTGTTGTGGGAACGGAGCATTTTATCAATGGTTACACCAAAGATATTTGGGTATTTGAGACCAGGGATTCTTTTTTTTTAAAGTGTGATATCAGGGGGGGGACTCTTTGGGGAAAAAAAAAAATACGGTTTTTGTTTTGGGAGGTATTAATTGCGTTTTTCCCAAACGGAAAACCCAAAGTTTCAAGGTGAGCTAAGTGTTCATTGTGTTTGCTGTTAGCATTTAATTTGGTTCCTCAGTATTGCTTTTATCGTCGAAACATGCAAACATGGTGTTAGTACTTTTTTTGTCTAAGTAGAGTTTAAAATAGAATCGGGCCCAAAGGATTGCCCGACAATTCCCCGGGATGGTTTTTTTTTGGGGAAAGCGGGGTTAATTTTGCGGTGAAGGTTCTGTCTCTGAAAAAGAATTTGGCTGATAAGTGGGGGGATTTTAAAGTAAAAAGTTTAAAAACGGCCAGTGCCCCAAACTCTGTCGAATTTTTAAATTTAAAAAGGGAAGACGCAGTGTGCATTGATTTTTTGCCTTTTAAAAATTTTACAACAGGGATTTGGGGTGGTTGTGGAGGGGGAGGGAAACCCCGTGCTGCTCCGGAATTGTATATTTTTTTTTTCTAGGAAGTCATTTAGCCTGCAAAGTTTTTTCAGAAAAGGAGAGGACCGGAAGTAGGGAATGGTCTGTACGATTCGGCGGATCGGGTTTTCCTGGGTTTTTTAGGGGGATCACAACTGCAGTTTTCCCATGCTTTTGGGAAGATCTTAAGAATATTATTAATTATGTTAGAAAGTTTGAAAATAGTTAGCGGGTGGGTTTTTTAATCTTTTTTTTTAAAAAATCTTTGGGGTTTTTCTTAATTTTAATCTTTTTAAATATAATTACTTCGGGGGAAGGAGGGGAAAGGGAATATATTATTAGTGTTAGTAGTGGTATGCATCAAAAATTTTTTGTGTGTTTCTTTTTGGGGGTTCTGAATGTCGTTTAATTTAAATTATCTCACAAATTTCAATTATATGGTTTTATTTGTGTCGCTGAGAGCGGTACCGTTAGGCCTTAAGGGCTGAGAAGGGGAGCCCCCTGAACGTTTTTTGCGGTTCCCCAAAGGAGCCGTCCTCTTTCCGGGGAAGTAGGTGGTCCCCCCATACGTCTGTAATGAAATATTTTCCTTTTTTAATGGCTTTTTGAGTCTGTTTAGTTAGTTTTATGTTGTGGGTGTCTGGTGAATTGCCATAATTTTCTGGCCTTATTTCTTTCTTTGAATAGGTGTTTGAGCTCACCCTGTACAAAAAATTGAGTGGGTCCAGGCGGAGGCAGTATCGGTGGGTGAGAATCTCACTAGTGAGATCTCTGACTCGGGACCAATCTCCTGGGTTGAACTGGCCTTCGGTAGGAAGCAATTTTCGGTGTTTGAAAGTATTTGTGAAAATACTCCCGGTAAAAATTTTAGTTGAGGTGGAGGGATTAAATTTGGTAGCTTGACCGGATTATGGTCAGGCTGAGTTCGGAGATTGAGTCAATGGTGCAAGGCCAGTTCAGGTTTTAATGAGGGCATAGTCTAATTGTAGCTGAAGCAGTACCGAAACAGTAGGGGGGGAGGGTGCGAAGAAAAATGCTTTGTTTACGTATCTGATATCTGTTTCCTCTGGTGTCACTATATGGAAAACCCCCGGGGGTGCTTAGCGTTGAAGTCTCCTATAAAAAATTGTGATATCATTTAAGAAATAGGAGTCGAGGGGGGACCGGGTTTTTAAAATAGTCGTTATGTGGGGGATATAGGGAACCAAAAGAATTGGGTCGGGGTCTTGGGTAAAATTTAAAGGGTTCCTCACTTTCCCCTTAGGGGGGGCGGGTGGGGACATGGTAGTGGGTATACAGTTTTTTAAATTTGGGCTAAGTTCCCCTGCCGGGGGCTGGGGGGACGGGGATTCCGAGCAAGTATAATTCGGAATATTGAAAGAACCTGGTCTCAGATTTGTTTCTTGAAATTGAAAAATATCAGGGGGGTGTTATCAATAAAATCACGTATCTCAACAATACGTGATTACCTTTTGGTTCCGGAAAAAAAAGGAGGCCGGGAAAGGGCTTAAGCATCATTAACGGTTAATTATTGAGGGAGGAGCAAACCCTTTAAGCAACAGTTAAGCTTTTCTGCTGGATTTTACAGTTGAAAGATTTTTGCATTTCGCTTAAAAAGGGTTGGGAATAGTGGGAAAAAATTTTCATCTCGATAATTGCTTAAGCTAAAAAACGGATGTATTGTCTTGGTTTTTCTCGAGGCTTCTAAGTTTATGGGTTTTATTTTTTGGGTTTTTTTATTTTCAGGCGCCGAGGAGGCATTCCTCGTGGTGCCATCTGGTCCTTTGTTTGGGGTTTTTCAGCTTGGGAGTAGCTCAAACCGGCGAATGGAATATCGTTGTGTCTTTTTAGATTTTCGATTTGCGATTTACTTTGCCTTTTCTAGGCTTAAGAAAAGGGGGATTCTGTTTGGGTGAGGCCGTGGGCCTTTTGCGTTGATTTGCAAAGCGGTTTTTTATTTTTTTTTAAATTTTACACGAGCCTGCTTTGGTTTCGCCACATTTCAGGAAAGTTGTGCATAATCAGTTTTTGGCTTGCATGATGGAAATAGTTACGTTGAAATTTTGGGGATTCTATTACCCCTTTTAAAAAGGGGGCGGTTTGATCTGCGTAAAAGGGAGTGCGTTTTATAAATGTCTTGACATTTTTGTCACCGTCACCTCTATCGAAAAATTTGGGGGGGGTTTTAGTAGGAACTTTTTTTTGGGCTATTTTTTTTATTTTTTTCCTTGGGTATTAAATCATTCTTAATATCCTCGGGGTCATGTCGGCAGTCCCTTTTGACCAGTTTAAGTGGTCTATTAGATGGTGGCTCAATAACATAATATTGAAGGTTTTTTCCAGTTGGTAATTTGGGGTATTTCTTAAAGGCATCAGGGGTTGGGCCGATTTTAATATACCCTTGGTGGGGATTTGAGCAGTGGGGTATTATGCAATTTTGTGGGTTAGGTTGTATGAAACAATTTCTTTTATAAATATGGGCTTAATCTTGATTGGGGGGGGGAGACGTCCTCGGCGTCTGCTTTTGCAGTGTTGAGTGCTGCATAAATATTATTGGGGCGACCTATCCTTTTTTTTTTTTGAGGGGTTTTTAATTGTTTTCTTGGGGAAAAAAGAAATCACTTTGATTTTATTATTTTATTTTTTGCGGCTTTTGCGAAATTTGGCCGGGCTAATAACCGGGTCAGCGGGGCTTTTTACCCTTTAAACTTATATTTATGTGGGCGAAACGGGGGAAAAGGGAAGAAAAACCTGTTTTTACCTTCCGGGTCTTTGATCTTGTCCCAGGGTCCGTTGTTCAGCTTTCCCGCTCTGCGTCGTTTCCCGGGGTAGGGCTGGGATGAATTTTTTAATCTCCAACATTTCGGGTATGTATCTTTCCGTGGGGGAAAACTTTTTCTTTGTCGAAGCTTTTAAGCTTCAGACATCTATGTTCATCAGGCGTTGGCGCGGGGGGTGGGGGACCAAGGTCCTCCATATTAATACATTGGTCATCGACCAGTTCTTCCATATTACGTCCTGCTCTTACGAGATTCAGGGCTGGAAAAAGAGAAGTGAAAAAAGTTCATTCTTGAGTGGCTCAGAGCCTGGCTTTTGATTGGCTAAGGGGGGTGAGTGAATTGGCATTGGATTGGCTAAGGGGGGAGTGAATTGGCATTGGATTGGCTGCCCTGAAGTTTATGAGAGGAATACAGCATGGGAAGTTGCCTGTGTGTGTGTGGGAGCTATATACAAACTAAATAATTAAGTTAAATAAATGAAATTTTTAGCAGTTCATTCGCCAGAAGGCAAATGAAAGAATTTGATGTTAAGGTGGGTTATAAGAGTCAAGAAGAATTCTCCTTGGTCTCTTAGTATTGTCATGAGGAGTATAGTTTTCTAAATTGAGGATGTGATAATTATTAGTGAGTGGAAGAGAATCAAAAAATTTGGTAGCTATTTTCTTAATAAAATTTTTAAAACTAGATGGATTATGATTATTTTTGCCTGGTTTTTTAATAGGAAAAATAATGGCATTTTTCCAATTTTTAGGAAAATGTCTATTTGACAATTTTGTTAATGAGATATGTAAGAATAAGGAAAGCTTTGAGTAAGAGATTTTTAATCATTTTATTGGAGATCATGTCATAGCCTGGTGATTTATTATTTTTAAGTTTACTGACATAGTTAGTAATTTCCTCCAGGTCAGTGGGAGAGATAGGAGTGGACGGCGGGTTAGCGAAGAAATTATCCAGCGTGTTAGAGACAACTGTGTCAATATTAGTGGTGAAATTATCAGGTCTTGTGTTTTCTGTGAAGTTATTTTGAAAGGTTTCTGCTAGTAAATTTGCTTTTTGTTCGCCAGTAACAGCCGTGTTATTTAGAGTAGGTATGTCAGAACGTTTTTGCGAAAAAATTTTTGATACTGCCAAAGTGTATTCTCTTGAGCATTCATCGCTTCTAATTTAGTGTTCCATGTTTTGATCGATATTTTTTGAGGTTCCTTTTGACTCTTTTCTTCAATCTGTTGTACTCTGTTTTGTGTGCTGGATTTGGGTATATTTTTGGAATGTTTTCTAGCTTTATTTTTGAGGTCTGATGATTTTGATGTGGTGCGGAGTATATGTGTTATTCTTGTTTGTGATTGGCTGAGAGGCGTGGTCGTGGTAGACGGCAGCTTCGGTGAAAAAGGTTGATTTTACTTTCTAAGGCTGCCGGATTATTAATGTTAAAAGTCCATGATTCTTTTAATATTATTATTTACGTATTTAGAAAAATTTGACCAACAGGTGATAGCTTTCTGTCTATTATTGTTTTTTATGAATATTTGAATTAAATGAAAATTAGAATCCACAGGGTTGTGATCAGATGAAAAGATCAGGAATAGAAGATAATTGTATACTGGTAAGGGGAAGTTGTTTATTAGTGCAATATAAGTTGTATTGGAGAATTATACCCAAAATCTAGTCAGGGGTATTAGGAAAAGGCTATTTCCTGTCGGGGATGTCAGTGAAATATCTTTAAGTTTCATTTGCAGTAAGGTTGTGGGAGCAGTTCCATGCATTATTATTGTGGCGTTAAAATCGCCAAAAGACCACACAATTATACTGTTAGTCTGGAGTAGATTTTCAAGATCCAAGAGTAAATAATCTATTATCGAATCTAGGAGGAATATAGATACTAACCCTTGAGGCGAGGTGGATTAATGTTAGGAGGATTTATAGTCACTATAATAGCTGCGAGTTCTGTGAAGTTGGGGGTGATGGGATATTAAAAGTGGTTAATGGAGATTTTTAGTAAAATAAGAGTTCCGCAAATGAGCATGCCCTTCCGCAATACGATCATTCCTATAGCATGTGTAGTTGGCGATTCTAATATTATGTGTTGGTCTCAATTTTGTTTTCTTGAACTAATGTGGAAGTCAGGGGCGTATTTCTCTACAAAGTTTAAATTCGTCAATTTTACCGGAAGTAAGCCGTTTTACTTCCATGAACACAAACTCAGGTAATAAATGAGTGACTAATCATCATAGTCTTCAATTAAGGCCTCAATAAGGGCGCTTAATTCTTTTTCTTGACGTTTTCTTTTGATTTTTTTAAGGTTGAGGGGTGGGAGATTCGGTATATTGCTGCTGCTGGTGAGCATTGTTAGAGCAAGTATAGTTTGCTGTAAGGTCTGGGTAATAAAGTTAAGATCAAAGTGCCATTATTATTGTTATTAATTATTGGTGGGGTGATTATGTTGGATTGATTGGCCTGGTTTGTTACTGAGTGCTTCACCGCATTTAAGGCACCTGGGGGTAATATGGCAGTTTTCAGCCGTGTTGTGGAAACGGTTACAAGAATAGCATTGGGTGACCCCTTTGCCGTCGTAACCGTCCACAGTGACATTCATGTAACTGACCTTGGTGAGATCGAATATTTTTGCATTATGTATATTCATGGTAGTGAAACGAGAAAGATTGGGTTGTTTCGGTTTTGCGGCCTATGAGCTGTGATACTTTGTCAACAGTGTGGCAGGTAGGTCAGGTCGCGGTAGCGCCATAACTGCTGTTTTAGAGTCACGGGGAGGCCTTTAATGACCACTTTTATTGGTCACTTTCAGCTTTTGGTTTTATTGCGAAATATTGATATTTTAGCTCGTCTAATTTTTGAATGAGTTCTTTGAGTTGTGAATCGTAGCTGTATTTTAACAACGTATTCACCTGTGAGTTTACTGCGAGTCGGGGTATATATCATCAAGTTTTTTTCATTTGTGACCTGTGGTTCTCAGTAATTACAAGAACTGGTGGAATATTTTTGCGGATGCAGGGTTAGCTTTAGGTTGAAGTGTTGTGTTTTAGCATTGATAGTGCGAGAGGTTCCTGCTGCTTCAGTATCCTTGGATTTTAGATTTTTTAAAACGATTAGCTAAGTTTAGTTTTACAAAATTTTCCTGGTAAAGACATTATTTTAGGAGGTTTTACCTGGAGGGAGGAGGGTGACCATCCTCGTCCCTTCCTTTTAGTTGGCAGAGTTTTTAACTGGGAAGCAGTTGGTGTTTCATGGACGGGCAGCCAGGGGTATCACGAGTATGGTAAGTGCCAAATTCACTCACACCGCTTTTTTCAGTCGATTCTCATAGTGGGCTCTATGTGAATGTCCTCACAAGGTTGGGTCATGTTCATCCTGGGCATTAGAGGTTCCACCATTGTGTACCTTGTGTAAAAATAAATACAAATTTTAAAAAAACAGTGGTAGTTTTATTCAATATGTATTTATTATTGTTGTTAATTTCTTATCGTGTTATAGCTACAAGCACACATTTAATTTTAGAATCGAGATAAATGCACTATCACACTTTTTCTACGATTTTTTTTCGCGATAGGTGTGAGAATAGTTTATTGAAATTCTCATCATAGTATTCAAATTAAAGTCAGCCAACTTGCATCTATATTCACTGTTGCATTTGATCTTCCATGCAAGAAAAACTTACATCATAAATATGCATTAGGCCCCAAATATAGCAAATATTTTCTCTATACAGTGATAAACATTTAAGGCGAAAACGCTGAAGACGAAATATCGGTTAACACGAAATCATACAATGGTGTCGTCAAGCTACTATGTATTTTCATGCATTATTTTCTCTTAGCACGAAAAAATTTCTCTTTTGGATTGAACAATATGCTGAAAACATCAGCCGCGCAAGTAAGATTTAAGAAGGAGGTGTGAAACGAAAATTCTCCTTTCTACACAAAGAGTGAGCTCCACGTGCTTTGTAGAAAGAGGAACTAACAACTTCGAAATGCCGCACCGGAATAGCCAGACAAGCCAATTTTGTTTATCGAAGTTACTTTCACCCCTCCACCTATACAAACGCCTCACAAAAACTCTCTCATTAGTTGGCTTTGGAATTCGGTGACGAAGTACATCGCATGGGAGTAAACCGAGAGTTTTGTTTACTTATTTTTCAAATGAAACTTTTTGCGCTGAGAATGAATCATAAATTTGTCAGTTTTGCGTAACAGTGAAAAAAGCGAACGGAAACGATCTCCCCGAATCGTCACCATGATGACAGGATAGCGGTTGGGAGGAAAAGGGCGAGCAGGGACACCAGGGACTTGCATCCATATGCATGAAAAAAGTTAGATGATTGTCACTTCACCGATTTGTCAACTTGCATCTTCCTATTGGGGTCCTTTTCCCCAGACCAGGAACATCTATCAACGGTTGTATAGAGATGCAGTGACATTACGGTGTAGACAAACTCTCACAGCAAAAAGCGTGCTTTTTGAAATACTTTCTTAGATTGTTTGCTACATGAGGTGATGTTTTCGGCAGTTAATTTTGCTTTTACTTTTATTTGTGTTGAATTATTATATTAATTCCTAGTCCAGAGATACCTAAATCAAATGCACAAAGAGGAAAAGAGTTTCTAAAGTGAAGAAAGAAAATCTAGCAGTGACTCCATTCGAAAAAGTGACAAAAAAAACAAAAAACAAAAAACAAAAAAAAACAGAAAAATGTTGCAAAATTCATTAAGTGCTGCAAATCTCCATCAGGGTACATAGAGAATATTGAGCACGGGGAAAAACTACTGCAAAAATACTCTGTAATGCTCAGTTTAAGGGATGAGATTGCATTTGAGACCCTTCTAATGACAGCGCAGTTAATACCTTGGACATTGTAAACCACCCTGTGCCATTAACTTTGGAGCCCTCAGCAAAGTCTAGTTCGTGTTGGAACGGGCACGCGTAATATATAAACTCTATCTTACGTTACAAAGACTATGATTCCCATAAAAATGCTCCCAAAGATTTTCAAAAGCGATTCGTTGATAATCGTTCAATTGACACGGGCGTTCAATGTATGATGAATTATGGTTTTAGAGATGATTTGAGAACGTCTGTTGCTGGGACACACAAAAATACTTTACAAAATATTTTACCGGGAATTAATTTAGAAGACTTACGAGTAAAGCATGCCACAATTGGCGACAAAGTTTTAATAGGAAAAGTACGCAAATTTATCAAAATATAATGTTTTATACCCAGAAATTCCAGGACATCTTTCTACTTTGGATTTGGTATCAGAAAGACTCATTCATACGAATACCTTTTGCGCAGGTGACGAATTAGAGACATGTACTCGGTCAATTTGGAGTGTGGGGTAAATAATCAATGTTCCAACGTCACCAAAGAAGTTTCACTTCTATCGCGTGGCGTTCCACGCACCATTTTTTTAAATATATAGCAATACTTTTCCTTTTTCTGAGAATAAAGTGATAGTTAAAATCACAAATGCGTTCAAGCAATGCAGTTTCGAAAAATAGGAAGTTTGATTAGAAAATTTGGCAACCTGTGATTTCAGTACCTGAAAATACTATATTAACTTTGATATAGAGCAGTGGTCTTCAAAATTTCAACTCATAAAACGCCTAGAACTTGAAGTGCTTTCCTTGAACCCTTAAGAACTAGAAAGTGTTTTCGTTGAACACTCATTCCATATATACTTCGAATATATCAAAAATAACATTTAAACATTAGGTACTTAATATTAAAGGCAATTAAAAAAATGCAATCTGGTTTTCTTTAATATAGTTTACTCATTGATAACATTAATTTATTTGATTCAAGTGTCACGTATCCATTAGTATATTTAGTAACTGGGATATATACTTACGTGTTTTACACAAACTTTCAAAATTTACCCAGGTCTATTGAGGGTTAAAAGCAATCACATTAAATGTGTGTTCCAAATTTCATTTGTTTTTGTATACACTTACAAATATATTTCGCTGAACACGATGTTTTGAATGGCATTAAAATGTTTATTGCTGTGTGAAATCACTGTGTATTTTGCAACCCATTTAACAGCTTTTCTTAGATTTTAACATTAACTCTGTGGATAATTTGTTCCTTTCCTACATTATGAGGTGGCTACGGTAGCCTGGTGGTCAAGGTATTGGATGTGCTTGCATGTCACGAGGGGTTTAAGCCAAGTACCACTAAGACCCACACTGTGTAGGGTACGTGCACATTAATCTGTCGAGAGCTTAAAATGTCCTCCCATTGGTGTGGTAGCTAGGAGAGGGGTACAGCTCAGGTCGTCATGACCATAGTTTAAAATTATGAGGACCGTAGCCCTGCTTAGCCGTAACAGTGCACAACGTTAATATTCGCTCTCCTCCCACCATTATAGGTGTTGTTTCCCACAAATGTAAGGTGCATTTTTCATTGAAAATATTTTGTTTGCAAGATATTGTGCTGATTAATAGTATAAAATTCTCGTGGAACCCGAGATAGTAAACAGAATATTCACAATCTGATATATATAAATATAAAACACATTTTAGTATTCGCTCATTATAAGCAAAGTTTTAAAAGTGTTTGCAAAAATAAAGTTATTATATATGAATAAAATTTTCAGTTTTAATGGAATAGGATGAGCTTTAGATACTTGTAACTGTACAAACTTCATAGAGAACATGAATCCATTTTGCATGCATATCTGTTTCTTCTAGATTTTTATTGACTTTGGAACCCAGGGTTCTGTGGGCACAGTTTGAACCACTCTGATAGAGTAAAAAATATCGCTGAACGATTTCTAATACTTCTGTAGTTTTAACGTATTGTGCTCAGAAACAAGAGTAAATATAATCTATATTTTTAATTCTTAATAACAGTTCACATTCAATATTGTACTTATTTTTTAAAGTTATGGTAACACAGAAAACGTTCATAAAGTTATTCCAATATTAGTACAATTATTTGGTAGCCAATGTAATCCAAGTCAAATAGAAAAATTTCATGTAGAAAAGAAAATTTTTATTTCAAACAAAATTTCAACATTATACGCCTGGGGTAACATCCACAATATTAGTACAATTAAAATGAATATTAGTTAAAAACAATTATACAAATGCAATGGATGTCCATTGAATAGGCACTATAAATATTATTTAAAAGACTACAATAATAATAAATACATGTAGCCTAACAAAAAACATCGCTAGTATCTCAATCAAACAAAATCCTTATAAAGAGCACAGAATTAAAAGTACCCTGAAAAAATAAGTCAAGAATGTATGCATAATCCATATTTTTGTTTGGTTTGAAATTTTAACAAAGTAACATAATAAATATTTTTACATTCAAATTAATATCTAATGTATAAAAAAAATGACATTCAATTTTATAATATTACTACTAACCTTTCAATTTAGTATAAAATTGTACAAGATAACAGTTTTCGGCTTCTCACTAGTTTTCCAAAACATACCTTTTATAAACTGTGACACTTTCATCTTGTAAATAGTATACATTTCTCATTTCAAAGTTCTAAACCAGATATTTACATACATTTGAGTTGTATTACTTTTTATAATATACGTATATGTCAAATGCATTACCTTACACAGTATTTTCACTCCTTTTGGTAAACATTCCTATTTACTTGAAAATGTAAGGCAGGTTTCTGAACCAAGGTGTAAATATGAAATGGTGGAAACCAGGATAAAAGAGCAACACACATGTACACAAAAGTGAAATATTATCGAATTACAGCACATGAAGGTATAGATAATTTACATCCAAATTTAACTATAACTAGAATCAAGATTGCTGGTATAACAGAAATTCACTTAGAAGATCAAATGTCTGAACATTTACAACATAATTAGGTTTGATGAAAAATTCTCATGGTTCTATAAAAGGTACTATTTATTAAATTACAGACTTTTAATTAAGACTGCAATAATAATCTGTACTATTACTGTTTTAATCAGAAACACATAAATTAATGACCCTTTATAAGGGCAGATAGAAATGCAAGGTTAATGTAAAAATAATACTACAGAAGATTAACTAATGTTCTCCTGAAAAGAAAAACTTGTTTTGATTCTATTTTATTACTCTAAAATTGGAAATTATAAGTGATTTGTCACCAAAAAAATATAAATGATATTAACAGTAATTTTTTTACATATAAAATGTTAGACTTCTCTTTAATAAGTTATATTATTATTTTTTTTTTCTCTTTTAATATATGACAACACAAGTCAAATATTATTAAAAAGAGTAAAAAATAAAACAATCAATGGTTAATAGAAACATTTTATGTATGAACTAGGTTTGAAGAGCTTTTGTTAACTGTAGTTTTATTCAAAATTATATTTATTTACATTGCTTTTATGGGATTTAGAAGTAAGTGTATAAACCACAACATTAATTAAACTTTTTGAGAGATAACTTACTCTACTCCTAATGTCATTACACAGCTATATTTACATTTTGTGGTAGGCCTCATATAATTTGACATATTTACATAATTCAGAAAGATGTTACACTCAGAAATCTTTTCTCTCTAGAAATAAAGAGCAATACATTAAAATACAGAATGTGTATTTAAATTAGTTTTCCATAAACTGAAATTTTATTATGAATAACTTAGTTTAAGACTGGTTATACCATTTGAAATTTCAAATGATACTTAAGCTTCTCTACCACATCAAGGTAGCAGCCACAGAGAAGTGAATACATTTGGACCTCTACAAATGGGTATCTTTGGGAAAGGGAACAAAATCAACTTCTGAAAAATATATTAAAAGTTTTTGGACACGTAAATCACTTGCAATATTTAGGAGCCTTAAGCTATGACTGAACTTTTGTATTATGACAACTATTTTAATGGGAAGTGATAGCAGTAAAATACGAGAGTTTATTCAGTTAAGAAATCTTTATTTTAAGTTGTTTCAATATTATTACTATTGAAGTTTGGTACATACTAACGGGTTATTTTTAGTTACCCCATTTGCAAAAATTCAAATATATTCCTTTTTTTATTATTTAAAATCAACTATCATAAATACATTGTTAATCTGGAGTTTTCACAGCATGTGGATCTAAAACCTACAGTAAACATGAACATATATATTGCACATTACATACTAGCCAGGAATTTAAATATATAGACAAAAATTTTTATATGCCTTCTTGTGAATCAGGAACTCTTATATTGGAATGACCTAAAACTGCCTATAATAAAAAGGAACATACATGTATTGTACATACGCATAAATCATTAAACGCCTTCCAGGGTTAAATCAGCATTGCACTATGATCTAAAAACATCTACAGTAAAAAATTTCATATATTGCACATGGATACCTGAAAATTCAAAAATTACTATTAGATTAACACCTCTTTTAATTTCCAGTCATTTTATCCAAAATTAATAATGTTAAAACTGAAAATTCATTTTTATACTGATTTTGCAGTCAAACCAAAAGACTCGTTATTCACTTTACGACATTCTTGCGGTGGTTTCTCGCATTGTTGTTTGAAGTTTTCTGAGAAGTCTTTTTTGTTGAAACATATCTCTGTGTCTTTATCTTTTTATTTGGCGGCTCCATATTCAAAGTTCTTGAATAGCTTCAGGAAATAAATGCGATGAATCGATAGTATTTCTTAAAAGAGTTAAAACATTATCATATTGTTCTGGGGATGCTTTATTTATTAATTGCATGCATTGCTAACAACGGAATTCTTCCTTGGAAATTTCTGTCCGTGTAGATGTGGCCCTCAAATTATCCACATGTGCTTCTTTTTCCAAAACTTTCCGATTTTCACAAATAATCATTTCTTCATCTGTTATACGCGAATCTAAGGATAGTCTTTCCTCTAGTATAGTACTATTGATTTTATTCAAATTTTGGCTGCAGCCAAAATGGATGTTTTGCATTCCACTGGTTCATTAGCAATGCATGTACATGTAAAATTATGCAAACAGTGGTTACATTCCTACACATCAAAAGTGCATTCTTTGGAGCATGTAACATTTCTTTAACATATATATATGTCCTTTTCGTGGAGCTAACTGACCATTCTTCATTATTTTTGAATGCATAAGCTGGTTAAATGTTAGTAACTTTTGTGCAGCCTTTTCATCAACTGAGAATATCTTGCCTTTCTCCAAAAGAAATAAGTCGATCAAATACTTTCCTGTCTCTCACAAATTTCATTAGACTAAGCATGTGCCTTATCGTCGCTTGACTTTTTTTCCCGCTGGAGATACACGTAGCATGATGTATGCATACTTTTCAATATGCATGTTAGTATTTATTCATACCACTTCCTGTGACAATATGCGCCACTTCACTTCGCTTACTGTAGGTTAGTTCAAAATATCTTTTTAAATTCTTTCATTTCCTCCTTTTCATCAAACATCTTCAGTTAGCTAACGTATATTGAAGGCTGCTTCATCTGTTTCTACTAAAGGCTTCAAGACAATCTTGTAAGCTTCAGCAGATTTCTTTCTTCGTTATCAACCTGGAAATACTACGTGCTCCAACTTCATCTACATGCCATGTACTGTAGTGCTTTTCTCAGGAATGCCAAAAACTATCTTTTACATGCATTATAAAAGATTCAGAATCATCATCATCAAAACTCTTGGAGAAATACAAGTATTATGTTTCATATAGCTGCAAATGCCAGTGTTAACGCTGTAGAATCTTGGCGATTGCTTAAAATGAATGCTGCAGGAAATCCCTCCCTCTTATCATCCAAAACCCAACAGGTGTGCGGCTAAATCAAACCCATGCATTCATTCCATGCGTAAAATTCAAACATATAGTATCATTTCCATAAAATTTTAACATATCTTTTTGCAAAGAATTCATAATTACAAGTAGAAAATCTTCTGCTTTCATACCAGGATATAAAGTTTCATCAAATATGTTCTGGTCCTTGAAGAACTATTGGAGAATCTTCTCTGTTTTTCAGGCCAATACAAAATCACTTGTTTACATAACACATCATTTTGAATCAAAATACCATCCAAAGTTTATATTGTATTCCTCTTTAATATTTTTATATCTTGCCGTGTTATTAAATGAATTCTTTCTAAGTTTCTGATTCATAGAATTTCCATATCAAGATAGCTTCGACTGGGATTTTATTTTCTAGTTTTCTTGCTATATCTTCCTTTTCTTCTCTAGTTATTTTCATCCGTCCCAAATCTAACCCATGTCCTACATGGGTTTTATGAGGTAACAGTCACTTTGCTTTCCAATATTTTATACTTTCATCTTTGGGGCAGTTTCCATCTTGTTGCTACACCAGCTATTTTATATTTCTCTTCTTATCACCCCTTGCATTATAAAATACCATTGCGATGACAGTAAAGTAGGTTATTTTTCCACCACTTTTCCTGGTTACTTCCAGTATTCTTCACATACAAAGGAACTAGTTTGCTTCTCAATGCTTTCTTTCCATAACTTGAAATCATTAAAAAGAGTCAAATGTACGAGTATCCTTTCTATTGTAATATTATGTACCAAATCAATGTGATCCTCAGAAGGCCTTTTTTTTAGAAATAGGTTCTGCACTGCAAATAACATTTTACCTGTTTAGTGTACTTACCTTTTTATGAATCAATTTCGCATGTCGATATAAGTTCGAAACTGTAGAAGGTCTTTATCATTCAACACATTTAAAGCTATCCATTACTAAATTTTTACAAGTAATATATATTTTAAAAAATAAAGAACAAAATTGATAATAAAACACAAATTTATGTAATAAAAATAAGTATATATTCTCGATACCCTTAAAAGGAATTCCTTCAACTATCCTTTAATACTGAAAAAGATAAAATAAAATTATAATTAGAATGGATTAAATTTTCTTGATTAAAGGAGTACTGCATGTTTTGAAACTAAAATCTATTAGAACCTATTAAATTGAAACATATTTTAAATTGCATTTTCGATGAGCAAATGAAAATCTATCTGAATTCATCCATCCCCTAAACAAAACGTGTTTTTATTTTACAAAAAAGATTCATTATTCTGCAAAAGCAATACCGAGGTCATTTTTAAACGTATTTGATGTAAATAATAATCGTTAACTAATGAAAAACAAATTACTTAACCGCTAACCAAAAGAAAATTTTCTTTTTCAAATAAAAAACCGACACACTACTGACCTGAAATACCAAAATTGCATTTTTTACTATGGATTTGTATCTCATGGTAGATTGCTACAAGTTTGACACTAAATTTAATTAGGTTCCTGTAGAAATACGCATATTAAATTGCCTTCGATTATTGCAGAAGAAAATAAATCAATCTGAATTCATCCATGACCCTAAGAAAATACATGGCTTTTTTATTTAAATTATTCATTAATATTTTGTAAAAAGCAATATGAAATTAGTTTTTAAAATAATGTTGATGTTCAGTAATAATCGTTAATTAATGAAAAATTACTTACAGCTAGATAAAAAGGAAATTTGCTTACCAAAAAATAATACGAGCCGGACACTGCTATGCTGAACTGGAAAACAATTTTCAAAATTTTTCCCTTTTGGTAATGAGGGAAATTTTCCCTTTCCTCACGATGTCAAGCGCCCCTAATTGATTTCGGTTATTTTTAACATTAGGATTCTTCCTGTACCTATGGGCTTTACTGACGTTCGCCACATCCGCAAACAGCGGTTGCTTGGGGTGCATAATTTTTGGGAGCGGGGCTGCGCTGTGCGCGGCCCCTTTATAGAAAGAATATAGATAAGAAATGAAATAGGTATACGCTTCACTGATGAAATTCTTTCTCGGACACAAACATCTCTTTCTACGTTATTGCTTGTATTTCATGCATATTAATATTCATTTTTGATGGGATAAGCTTTCAGATATGCATAAATAACTATATATATAAATTTTTGGTAATTGTGTTCGAATAACCCGATTTAATTTTATTTTCTAATAATTCATATAAACTTTACTTTCCTGGAATATATCCATTCCAGTATTGTTAGAATAATATCTAATTTATTATATAAAATGTTATATATATATATATAACTATTTTATTTGTTTAAATAGTGTGGAAATATTTAATTTTCATCGCGAAGAAAATTTTTTTTTAAAAAAAAGTACTGATCAATCTGCATGTTTGAAATGCGCCTTAACAATCATACCTTCGGAAAAATAATGTCTTGAGAATTTTTATAGATCAGTCTTTTAAAGAATTAAGAGAACATTAGATATACAACAATGTGTTTGAACTTTATATACTGTTATAAATTCTTTCAAATTAATTTACATACATTGTGTTGTTAACGTAAAATATATTTTCTCATCAAAGGATATATCTTAATTATTAATAGAAAACTTTCATATCAACTTAAAATATAGCTCACAACTTTTAAATCACTCAGCCATATGTTGGGAGAGGTGTTCAAAATCTCTCTCTCTCTCTCTCTCGGGAGTCCGCGAAATCAGGTTGATACATAAAGGGAGGCGCGGCGATCAAAAGTTTTAAGAACCGCTGGTTTTTTTAACCTACACGGTTCAGAGACACCTGTAACTCGATCTAACGAACGAAAACGCACCAAACTTGATGTAGATTAATGGTGGCATGGGATGAAAGTTTTTTGTATTAAAAAAATAAAATGAATTATGGTTTAAAAAAAAAGCTAAAAACACGCTTTTATAGTGTGAATCGAACAAAAAAGTAAAAAAATTATTCTTAATATAAAATAAAATGATTAACGAGAAAATTAATGTCATTGTGGTAAAAGCGTGGGGTGCTTTGTATTGCATTTTTACATTAACTCAGCACATTTCGGAATAGAACTAGTAAAAAATTAAAACTGTAACGCGCGAATTATATAAACGAAGCAATGTCCATAATTATATCGACTCAAAATGAATGTGTATCCGTCCGAAGAGTCCACAATGATTTGCACGATGACACATTTTTTTAAGTATAGTAATGTTTAATTAGATACGAATTGCCGCGATGCGGCTTACTTTTGATACAAGTTACACACTAACGATTTTACAACTTTAA
>BMAV01012584.1:0-34337 GCA_019973955.1 Trichonephila inaurata madagascariensis
AAAAAAGTTAAACACATTTTTTTTTTTCAACATTTTCACACTCTAAAATTTCGCAGTTGATAAAATGTTCAACCTTTAGTAATAATAAAATATTCTTAAAATAATTTTCTGAGTTTTTGAGATTTACAAGTTTTTAAATTTTTATTAAGGCTTTTTTATAAGAAAACAATGAATTAAGGAACACATAAATTTTGACACCTCATCACTGTATGAATGTAAATTCTATTTTAATGTTTACATGAATATTTAAACTATGTCAGTTATAATTTTTAGTATAATTGTTGTTGTACATGGTTCAAATATACTGAAATATAAATTGTTCTAAATGGAAATCACTCATTTTCATTGAAAAGAATGCTTACATCTTATACTTGTTTAGAAAAAAATTATGCATAAAATCTTACTGTGTACATAAAATTTTATGTACACATATGTATATAAAAGTGTTTTATTAAATAATTCAAGAGCTTTAATAAAGTTTTTCTTAAGTTGATACAATAATAATAAAAACCATGCAGGATTATAAAGAACAAAGAAATTTCACACACAAAAAGACATTAACAAATTCTAGTTTCTTTTGTTTAATTTGTCTTAAAAAAATGCTAAAATTTTGATATGTTAATTTGACAAATATATTTATATTTCCTGTCCAGTCAAGTGGTGCAGAAAAGATATCATTTTACAATCACCCCTTTCAATAAATCCGATCTTCTAGGAGTCGTGATGTTTCGGTTGTTAAGAATTCTAGATTTTGTACGCGGATAATTCAGGATTTATTTTCATCACATTTATTTAAAGAATTTTATTATTTGGAGCAGAAATGAATTTTTTTACACTATTCACTAACATGTAATGTCAACAATTTTTTGTAAATTACTATTTTTTCGAAAAACTATAAACAAAAAAATAGAAAAGTAAAGAAAAATATAAAATATATATAAAATACGCTACTGCAAGTATACATTCGCTTCCACACAAATTATATCTTTTAACTATTACATCGAAAGAAAACCTCAGTAGGAAATAATCTTTGTTGAGTATAATAAATTATAGCTATGAATAAATATAATGGAGGAAAATTCAGTAAAGTATTTGAATATTTCGAAAAAACATGAGTGTGATTATCTCCTTTAGAAATTAAGATAATGATAGAAATAAAACAAATAATAGATTTAGAAGAATAAGATATATGAAATTTCTGGATTAGATAAATTATTACTTTCCTTAGTACCGTCAAAAAATTAAAACTGCTTATAATTTGACATTTGTGTCTTGTATTTGTAAAATTAATGTAATTTTTCGTATTTAAATGATAATAATTCTTTGCTTTGAAAAGAAAAATTCACCCTCATCCTATTTCTCTAACACCCCAAAAGAAGTATAACTTCAAAAACCGAAAAATTTAACTTAAATGAGAAATGCATAAAGTTTTTTAAATCTGACTTTGATTAAAAAATTTTTCAAAGTGAATTTTCGAGAAATCGTTAACACTACTGCTGATTGATTGAAAATTAACATCGCACTGTTCAGCTACTCGAGGGCTTTTGGCGACGGACCACGTAATGTTGAACCATGGTCAAATGACGTGGACGACACCTGAGCTGACACCCCCTCTCCTAACTACCACACCACACTAACGGGAGGACGTTTCAGCTCTCGACAGATTGAACGTGCATCGCTGCCCTACACGGCGGGTCTTTAGTGGTACTGGGCTTGAACTCGTGACAAGGCAAGCCACGATCCGATACCTATACCACTCGGCTACCGCGGCCACAGGAAATATTTCCAGAGAACATGAGCTTTAAACGATTATCAGAAATGCAGTGTATTACTACGCGGAGGTTTTCTCGCGAGGAGAAACATAAAGCATATGGTTACTGCAAACCGGTTCCTCTCAAGGATACGCCTTGGCGATCCACCTTTGGCTAGAAAAGAGGATTTGGTGGCGGAAAAACCCAGCCCACGTTATTGAAGTTTTCCCAAATTTTCCATCTGTTCACTTATCATTTAATATATTGGCATCCAATATATTCAAACGTGAACATAGTGAGTAAATTCTTTGCAGGCGTTTTATGGTGGTGGGAAAAATCCCCATCTGGTCAAGTTTCACTAGACCAGATCCATGAGCCCATAAATCTGTACAAATTCTAAGAACAGAAGGGTAGGCGTTTTATTGTATGATTGATTGGATTATTATTTTGAACCACATTCTATAAGGATGAGTTTAAAGTGAATGGTTTTATTTTAATTTACCTTACTTTATGAATCGCCATGAGACTATTGGCGATGGACCGTACAATTTTAAACCATGGTCAAGTAATTAGGATTACACCTAAGCTGGAACACCTCTCCTTATTACACCAATGGCAAAACTTTGATCCATGACAGAATTAACATGCATCAGGTCCTCAACACGGCGGTTCTTCAGGGTTACTAGATTTCGAACCCAAGATGAAATAACGCTGGCCATGAATTCCCATCCATCACCACTCTGCTTCCACGGTTGTGAGTTTAAAATGAAACAATAGACTTAGAAAATACCTTTCCCACATTTGTTACTAAAACTGAGCTGGAGTTTGAGAAGCTAGATTTTTTAACGTAGGAAAATTTTAATGATTAAACCAGATTTTAACGTGACGAAGATACAGATGATGGATATATTCGAGCGTTTGAGTACATGTCTAGAGGAAATAAAGCAATGAACTCATAAAAATTGAAGATTTCGTTAATGGGTTTTTTCTGAATACTTTGAAATTGCTGAAAACACTAGAGACAAGTATTACGACTTAAATCCTTAGATTGAATTAAGATTGTTGGATCCTATATTAGTATATACTTACAAACATTGTTAACTTTAGCAAATCATTGGGCGTCATTGCAAATTGAAGTTCCCCCTCCAAATGAGGTGTTGGCGTAAGTTAGCCTCTTTTTACTTTCTCCATCGCTAATGGTGGGAACTAAGCAATGACTTTACCAATTACATCACGTGAATTTTCAATACTAAAAGAGATTATCTATGAAAGAAAGTTTAAGTTTTCAATGATCGAATTAGAGATGATGATGCTAAGAATTGTCTGATCTTTCGAAGTCAATTTGAGAACTTGCTAGCTGAAGATAAATTCCAGTATCTCTTGCAATGAGTAGTAGAAAGTTTTTCCGCTACGGTAGCTTGTTATTCGAAAGTATTGTACATCATCTTAGAGCTATTTTTAAAGGTGAGGATTTTCTGATTCAAATATATGTAAGCTAATTTCTGTGGAAATGCAACTGTTGACCGTTTAAATTAGGATCATTCAAGAGTATACGATGTACTAGAGAGAAAACTTATAGTATATTAGAAAGCTTAACCCCGCGCCCATGTGTAGAGCTGAAGTAAAATATGGTGATTTTCCCTTATAGAATCTTGTCTTCCTGAATACATATTTACTGCCTAGGAAACGATCTGCCTTAGAAAACAAAATTTTCGAAATGTAATGAGAGAAAAATATTTGCGGGATCACTTGAACCTGGTTCAGGTGAGTGAGCATTAACATGGGCCCTGTTCAGCTACACGAGGGCTTTTGGCGACGGACCTCGTAATTTTGAACCATGTTCAAGTGACGAGGACGACATTTGAGCTGGCACCCCTCTCCTAACTACCACACCACAACAACGGGAGGACGTTTGAGCTCTCGAAAGATTTAACGTGCATCGCTCCCTTGCACGGCGGGTCTTTAGTGGTACTAGGCTCAAATTCATGACATACCAGCCATGATCCGATACCTTGATCACTGGACTACCGCGGCCTCGAACCGGGTTTGGGGCCACAACCATTACAAAACGAAAGGTCTTTTTCAATGAGAGCTTTTTTTTTAAAACTTTCTTGCAACTGTGGCTTTTCTGAGCATCATAGATTGGAAGCGAATACAGGCGAGAAGAAAATTTTAGTTCTATATATTTTGTAATAAGCACTCCTATTCAAATTGTTATAGGGTAAAAAAAGGTAGGTTCCGTGTGTGTATAAGAAGGATGCTTAATTTTTTGTATATATTTGGACACTGTTAAAACTAAAAATTTTAAGACAAACGTATTCAGCGGTTGAGACAAAAAACAAATAAAAATTAGATGTCGCATCATATAATATTTTAACTGATAACTGTACAGAATAGAGTATTTTTTTAAGGATTCTGGCGTTGCTTAAATTCTAAATCAGGATACTGAGGATGGGGGTGGGGGAGTGCTGTTGTAGGCACAGGGTCTCGACACTTATATTTAGTTAATGGAGTGATAAATTAGTTGAAATGAAAATCCAAATAGAAACAAAATATTTTACATGGTCTAATTGGAGGCAGAAGATTTGAAACCCAGGTACATGAAGTCTACGAAATAATCATTGGTGATCTAAATAAATTTTCTGTTGTCTTGACGTTTAAGAAATTAAAAGAGAGAGAAAGCCTTTTATATAATACTAGAGTTTTCAGGATTACGAAATCGAAATGCTTTTGAGAGCTAAAAAAGCTGGGTTAATAAGTGGAAAAACTAGGAAATTAAATTCTTGATTATATGTCTTGGAAATATAAAATTAGAGTATACAGTGTTGGATAAAGAATATATTTCAGAGAGATAAACATAATAGAATATAAACCATTTATATATATATATATTTGCTGAAAGTAGTATATGAAATCTTGATGTCGTCGGAATATTTGATTCATGAGAGAATATAAAAGAGAAACTTGAGTAAAATTTAAAGGTAATTTGATACAAATTATTACTATTTATGTCTCAGGTATCAAGTAATTAAAACTCGGCTTTGAGAAAGCACTAAAGTATGTGTGATTATACAAGAAAGGAAAAGTATTAAAAATTAAAGAAAGTGCCAGAATGCATGGAAATTTACACAGCGTTAGTAAAATACTCAGGAAATCATAAATGATTAAGATTCGAAATTGCTTAATTTATTGAGAAAAATATACAGCATAGTGGTGTAGAGTTTCTCAACTCCTCACTCTCATAAGCTCTTTCACACACTGCGATCTGCGCATGCGCGAGACCTTCGTCAGCTGCGAGTAGTGCTTACTCGCGCAGGCACCTAAGATGCAATCTGCGCATGCTTTAGCTGAGTAACTATAGTGACCCCGTTCATTCATTCCGACCTCGCACTCCCTTCCAGCGCACGCGTCCCTATGAGAGCAGAAAAAAGCAAAAATAAAATGAAAATAAAAGCAATCTGAGAACATCGTCTCGTACTTTAAACCTACAATCTCCCACAGTGGTATATTGAATGATATATAGTCACCAATATTCCTAAAGCAACTTGTCAAGCGCTTAGGTGATGAGTCATACGTGCTCTTTACGAGGCTGTATGACAATCCATCAAATGCTACTTGAACCCTGCAAAGTAGTTCCTGAACATTACGTGGAGTGAGGACTTATCGTCCAATACATTCATGATAGGAGATAGATATGGTGAAAATGCAGGCCATAGTAAGATATCAACATGTTACAGACAAGAACTAGAGAAGGGAACAATATGTGGTCGAGCTTTGTCTTGTCGGAAAATACTTCATGAATAGTACGGTTATTGACTGCAGACTCTGTAAAGCATTCGCCCGTGAGTGATGCCTTACTTCTAAGTTATCTTTGTGACCTAGGGATGAGGGAGTGAATAAAAAACCAGGCGTCGCCATAATCTTAATATCTCTTTATTAAGATGTTATCTTAAACACTAACAATGATAATAGCTATATTTTAACTTAGCGGATCTGAGGTGAGAAAACACACAATACGTATTACCAAATAAACGCGATCCTGACCACTATAATTACTTTACCGCTTACACCTAACCTCTGTTTATACAGAGTTCCTAATAATTAGTAGATCAATTCTACTTCTATATCCTAGGTAGCAGCAACCCTCTCGAATCTTCGAAGTAAATTCCTTATCTCGCGTGGAATGGTATCCACCTTGCTTGAACGCATTTTCACGGATAGCTGACACTGGAATATCCGTTTGCTTCAGCTTACTCAGACTCGCATAATCACTTCCCAAAAGACCCACCCGCTTACGCTAAACTTCTATGTAAAAGGTTCCTAATTTGCATAGTCACGTTTCGCTTCTGGATTTGGTTGGAAAGAATTTGCCTTTCTTCAGCCTCAAAGAACCCAAGAGGAAAATTAATAGAAAGCGCGATGAGTCCGTCACAACTCTCTTGAACAAGACGTCAGCTTGTCAAAGCCCATAACGAACACATAAAATGATTTAGTATCATACGTATTTAAGTTTAACATCACGACATTTTGACGACCACTCGACGACTTATATCCGACTAACACACAAGGCACCATTCCAGTCAGGACTGGCTCTAGCAATTTTGTCGCCCCGGATAAAAACTGAAAATGCCACCCCTCTCTCTCTATATATATATTATTTTAAGTCCTAAAAAATTGAAAATAATTGGAAATTAAGGACATGATTACTTATTATTTCAAACGAGTGAAATGAAATAGAAGGAATCGTCTATTTCAGCAGGCCAATTTGTTTGAAAAATAGTCTACTAATGGTGGGGATCACAAGCGTTTGTTTTAACTTATAGTAGCTACACTCAAGACTAAAATAAAACACCTCCTGTGACTCTCTATCTATCAAACCTCTTATTACCCTTGTCCCCTTTAGGATAGCTGAAACTGGACATCGTAAGGGTGAAAGGAATGTCCGTTGTAACCTCACTCTGGGATGAGGAGAAAGCTACTGGTGAAAGAGCTACTAGTTCATGTTTTAACATATACTCCCATCTCGAACCTTTCAGCATAAAAAAAAAATGTCATTAAATATACAGAGTACAAAATAAAAAAAAGATACGTTAAATGAAATACCAAATTCACACCCAATAACATTTCAGAAAATATATCAAATTTTTTGTAACAACAAAAAAAAAAAATTCAAATTTGATCTAATGCCACTCTTAAAACTTGCTGCCCCGGGCAGGGGTGCGGCCCTAGAGCCGCCCCTGATTCCAGTCTTTGGCGACAATGCAACATTGTTAAAGACATCCATCGTAACGGTCTACTCGAGTTTAGACCCCCGCCGTGAAGCCAATGATAAATGGTACGATTACTCACGGATTAATCGACAGAGGTTTCCATTGCCCGTTATGAATTGTAACATGACAGTACCTTCCTGGTCTGATTGACGCTGGGACCCACCTCTGCTAACAGTAACATCACTACAATCAATATGCTGCGCTATCTCTCAATCCACTTTCTAGGAGCTCAATTATTGGCCCTCTGTCGAACTTTTCCTGGAGGCATTATCGAATGAGAAACGATGTAATCAAAACGTGAGTCGAAAGGAATTTGAGTTATTAAATATCCTATGAGACCCATTAGGCACAGTGTTCGGAAGCTGCTCTGCGCGCGTTGCATGCTCTAACAAATCAGAAACTGGGATCATTTGCATCTTCGAAGCAGAGATGCACTATTTCTCCAAATTTCAATTATTCAGGTCAACTCCTTCCAAGGCGCAACGTTTTTCGTTTAAGAAGTGTATCAATGTATTCAAAGAGTGAGAAATACTGAAAATATGAGAATTCGGTATTAAGCTCTTCAAAAAGAATCCAAAACAGTCTCTTTCTTTTAAGGATACCGACTACTTTTTAAAAAAATGCAAATGGACATAAAAAAGCGCTTTTTAAAAGAACAAAAATCTACAAGAAATAATAGAAAAATAATCACTTCAATTTTCTCTCGCCATAATATTCACTAAAAAATAAATAAATTTCTGAAATTTTTCTCTGAAACACGACACTGAAGTGGCAGAAAATTTTTTCTGTTAAAGATACGTTTAAAATCTAGCATCACACAATAAAATATACATATAAGAATCAACAAATCAAATTTCACACATTTTATTCGGATCTAAGCCGTACCTCAAATTTTTAACAAGATATTGTGAAAAATGAAAAATAGAGTGAAATGGTTTATCCATATCCAATTTAAAAAAATTTAAATTTAAAAAGTGAAATAATAAGAAGTGAATAATTAGTTATTTTATTAGTATTATAAAACTTTTAAATACATACATTAACCTGTAATTGTTCTAAATACCTCATCCAGCAATTTTTTTCCTTTCGATTCTAAGCCGCATTTGATTGTCAGTAACATTAACATTGGAAAAAAAGTGCACCTTCCATTCGTGTAAATACAGAATTTATTTTTTTAGTATAAGTATGTTTGCCATGTATAATGATTTGGTTAAAAACATTCTGCAAAAAAAAACATCTAAAGATAGAAATGTTTTGAAAAGTATTTATTTGCACTAAAATTTAAAATGCCCTTGTCTTGAACTTTACACCTACTTCTACATCCTTAAAATCCCACTTCTTATTTTTTGAACTTTTCAGTTTAGCTGTAGGTAAAGATAGTTTTTGAAGGACACTAAACTTTTGTTTCTTCAAATGAGCAACATTTCTTATTAGTCATATTCAATTTAAAGAATTAAAAAATGTTTGGTGAAAAGATATAACGAAAGAAAATCAAGCCTGAATGCACTAAACATTCTCATCAATAATCATACTTGTAGTTTGGGCAGGGGCGTAGCTATCGTCATATCAATGATAAGGGCCTCAGAGCTGCAGGGGCCCCAACACGTGTAACTACAGTCCTACAAACAGGGAGCACATATCAGGAAAAGGACCCCAAAGGAATTTTGATACAGGGCCCCTTCAGAACGAGCTACGACAGTGAGTTTGGGCTACTGTTGCCAAATTAGAGGTAAAATAAACTTGGAAGAAATGAAAGATTAATTTTGGCCAAATAATAAATCAATTAAAATTCCCTTTAAATTTTTAAAAAACTGAAAGAATACCTTTTTTCTGTGAGTAGGAAGTTGATCTCTCTCTCTCTTGGAAGATTATGACCACTAACTTAAACTTGAAAATATGAAATTCTCACTGGTATGCAGGAAATGGAAAATTCTAATGTTTTAATAATTTAGTTAGAGTAATAAAAAACTATTTTGTTTATACCTTAAAAAATTATTTTTTTTTTACTATCAGGAATGAAATTTGGTTGCTTCATAAGGCAGTATTTGCATGTCCAACTATTGATTTCAATACCAAAAAGTTATCTTGATAACAACATGCAAAAGAATAGAAAAATTTGAAAAAAACAATGCAAAGTTTTTCATACAATTGTTTCATATTTTTCCAGAAATTACAGTGAAGAGAAAGTTATTAATTAACCTTGAATACTCTAACAAAAACTTTTTCTTCACTGTAATATTGTTTGAAATAGAAATAAGGAAGCATTATATTGTAACGAATGGCAAAAAGATGGACAATAGTGTGTACTCAATCAGAAGTAAATCATCAGTAGAATCAGAGTTTGAATTTAGAAACGATGAATAAAAGTTGAATTGAGCTAACCACCACAGTGATTCTTTGCCACAGATTTACAATATGATAAGCCTAAAGTGACTAAACTAGTGGTTAAATGATAAGACTGTTAGCCTTTACTCTTCACTATATTATAAGTTAAGAAGCCCTAATTTATTCAGTAGTAAGAAGTAATGTAAAATATGCAATGAAAATATTTACAAAAACTAAAATTTATCAAAAGTTTTTTGTACATTCATTGTGTGAAAATATTATAGAAAATTACAAAGCAAAAGTATAATTTTGTTTAGCCATTTTCTTCATAATCAACTTCTGATGGAGGTTTACTGTCTGTTTCTGGACCAGGGGGTAAAGTTTCAGCCACAACTCCAAGGATTTCATTCATTTGGTCTTCATTGAAACGCTCTTCACTTTCTTCTATAAGCTGCAACAACAGATTTATTTTTACGTAACCAAGTAAATATTTAAATTACTTATTTTCTTTTATTGAATTCATTACAAAACATTTCCAAAATATATGTAGTTGAATTAAGAAATTGATATTAATAATTAAAGGAGATATTATTTGGAAAAAATCTTGTAAAAATTTCAAAGCCTAGCATCATCAGAAAATTACTAAACATATGTATTTAAAATAAATAATACAAGTATAAAGCAGTAGAGTAGCATATATATATTACTTTTATGGGAGAGATTATATTTAAAAAAAATGTAAACAAAAACAATGAGATGTAATAAAAAATTTCTTCAAAAATTCTTTTAAATTCAAAATAACCCTTTAGCAAAACAAGCATTTTTAAATGGACATATGTCATGCCCATGTTGCTTTCTGCCTAATTTCATTTAACACATTGGAATAAGCCCCTTGAAATATTATAAACAACAGAACAAATTATAGCAAGAAGCTTGCAACTCAACACCTTTTCTTTAATGTGTTCTTATCTTGCAATGTTTATGTTACCAAATAGTTCAAACTTGTTTATCTGAATCAAGCATACGTTTTCATAATTTTCAAAATGAGCTATAATCTGCAGAAAAGAGCTTCTGGAGTAAGGCAAAAAAAAAAAAATCTTTCGACTATATTTCTACCTTTAATTGCATTATGTCAGTGTCTTGTTTTAAATGTTATGGACCATTGAAAAATTAAGTCACGTTCTATTTTCCTGTATTGAAATATATTGTAAAAACTGTGGGAATATTTACTTCTTTTCAAGCTGTTAAATGAATAGTAATAAAAAAAATGCGACAGAAATTAACATAAAATTTAATTTGACAACATGATGCATTGGCAAAAGTTTTAAGTTTTTAAAAACTTTAAAACTCTTATAAGAGTTTTCCTAATCCTATTAAACAAAAATCACATGATACAATTAATAAGAAACTTGTACTTGTTAAGAAGGAATTTGGGAAAAAATTGAAAAGGGCTTCAGAAGAAAAGTATTTATCATCTGATAACATTCTAATTATAGGAGGGGAGGGAAGATGATGAGAGGGCAATCATTAATTATCAGAGTATGCAATGTAATAGGGGTTGAAAAAAAAAATCTTATACCTTGTGACAATATCACAGTTTTATAGATGTGACAGTTATAAAGGAATTAAACTTAGTATTAGGTACACACACACACAAAAAAAAAAAAAAAATTCTGGTCTAGTTAGTAAGATGGAGATTGATGGAATGTAGAGGATTTTCAATCAACCTGCAAAATTTCACAACCTGAAGTACAATTATATAGAAGTCAGTGATAAAACAACAACATTGAATTCCCTTTCTGAATCATCATCTGATGATCATCTTACATGGAAGGTAGAATGTGTAGGCCATGTGGAGAAGAGAATGGGTACAAGACTTATGAAGCTTAAATTAGTACATGGGAAAAATAAACTATCTGAAATAAAGCTATTGGAAAAAACTGTAAGTTGACAGATTGTTTAGATTGTTTAATTGACAAGCTAGTGCATTACTATTGAAATTCTATTAAAAAAATCTCCACTAATTTACAGGAAATGCAAAAAGCTATTTGGTCAATTTGGGGTAATTCTTGCAGCATTGATGATGAGACTATGCACTGGTTTTATTCTACATATTATTTCCAAATAACTATAATGTTGAAATCAGTAATAATACTTTAAAAAATATAAGTACAAACATCTTAGTGTTACAACAGTCTGAGATGCCATTGAGTCAGTATTCAAATACTTATCTTTTCAAACCCTCCTGAAGAAATGTTTAGGGGGCAAGAATACATATAAAAGTTTAATTTTATCAATCTAAAAATTTTGTTTAAAGGTTTTGGTCTTCAGATCAATTCCTGTCTAGCCAATAATATTTTTAATGATGAAAATTAATACTTCCTATTATTTTCGAGAAATGTAGGCTTAAAGATCAATACAAATGTTTGCTTATCATTAGTTGAATGTTTTTCCTCCTACAGAAGGCACTGGGAGAATGTAATAAATGTCAAATCTTAACATTGAAGAAAAGGAGTTAAGCATCATCCTTTAAGGCTTGCAGAGCAAAAAGAAAAAAGAAAGGTGTTTGAGCAATAGGAGGGTAAAACCTATGATACTAGAGCTTTTTAGCATATAAGTTCCAAAACTTATTTTTTTCAAATTAAATTTAAAATTAAAGTCCTTTTTATCAGTTTTTGTTTCTTTTTTTTACTTGCATGTATTCAAAAAGTATCATAGTTTCACACATAAAAATTTATAGAATTAAAAAATGTACCATATATTCTTTAACCCCTTTGGGCCAGCCATCATGTATACGCGCCATCATGAAACACTCATAGTTCCTGAACGCAGCATATGAGTGCCAGAGCATTTCTCCTTCCAGGGCTGATCGTCACATTCACGTGCCACTGGCTCTGAACATTTAAAAGCTAAGTTTTTTTTGGCAATAGATGGCATTACATGTTCATAAGATTTGAGATATTCTTAGATTTGGCCTTCTACTTGAAATGATAGAAATATTACACACATGCATGTGGATTTTGATTTATAAACATAAAGTAATTAGAATGTTTCCAAATTGAATGCTTTATGACTGCTCTTGAAATGAACATGTGGTTTTGTTTACAGTAAATATGAATTTTTTTTATTTTTGCTACAGCATTTGGTTTGGGCTTGCAGTCTACTTTTTAATGGATAATTAGATCTTGGTAGACAGAATTTTTCTTTTTTTTCAAACTTTTACATGGTCAAAGCATCAAAAATGTTTAACTGAACTTGGAATAGCAGAAGGATGCAAAATTGATTCTGAATTAGAACCTGAGAGTAGTGATAGTGACAAGTAATATATTCTGATCATTCAGTTCATTGCAAATTTAATGATAATGATATTTCAGACATCTGCATGCCAATTACATTGACGGAAAATACATCTCTATAACTATTTACAATAAAAAAATTAGTTTTCGTATGTTCACATTCCTGTATAAAAACTCCAAATTAGCAAATGATTTATTATGAGTGCAAGAATTGTAATGTAGGATCCAGAGCAGATTCCTGTTTTAAAATTTTTCATACTAAAAATACTAATATGTTATGCTTTTTTGAAAACTAACTCTTTTATAAGACACCAGTAAAAGAATTGAACTATTTAATTTTAGCTTGAGTCATTTCCAGATGAAAATTGTTTACATTTTCAGCTATGGGGATAAAATTGACACCCCTGAGAACAAGAAAATGATTCTCTAATTTTCTGCAAAGTTGAAGATCTTGAATTAATTTTGCAGTTAGGGGGCTTGTTTTTCTTTTGCAACACTACCAACTTTTGGATCCATAAGGATATCTGAATAATATTGTGAAGTAAAAAATCAACCCCAAACATTAATTTAAGTCATCATGGCTAAATATACTAAAAAAGCATAAAACAATTTCGCGTGCCAAAGAACAACATGAATTAAGCAATTAAAAATAGAAAATTGTTTTCACATGCCTTTTGATAATTATGAACTCTTTTTTTAAGTTAGTTTTCAAGATAAACCGGCAATTATGTATAGTAGCAAAATTTTTTTAAAACAAAATACAAACCACACAACTTCAAATTTGCCTAAAAATCTACATAAAAAGAAACTATATGAGTTTGCAATTCAATGAGTATTTGTATAAGAAAATGTAATTTAAAAACTGCTACACTATAGTTAATTTCAAACAGAATAGCAAAACCAAAAATATGAAATTGTGAATTATTTCACATTTGAAATACTTATATCAATACATTGTGCCTTTAAACTGATAATAATTAAAAACTTTACTGAACAAAAGAAACCTTACCAACTGTATTTCTACTAAACTTGTGGGGCGCATATTCAACAACTGCAATTTTTCTGCCCTGTAAAAGAGATAGTATTAAGCACATAATTGATTTTACTTATTGATAAACAAACTATAAAGTGAAAAACCAAATAATTTCAAAGATTATGCTGCTCTACTTTTATACTATAAACATTAAATCTGATTTCAAAATAATTGAATGATAATTTAAAAATTTAGAACACATATACTTTTAAACACATATTATATAGTTATTTGTACAAAACTTTAATAATAAAATAATACAATAGTAAATAAAAATCTACTGGACCAAAACATTTGCACATGCGCCCCAGTGTCTAAGGTCACGTAAACTGAGATAGGCACAGTAGGCCTTGGCACTCATGGGCTGTAGTACCATTGAGATAAGTTCAGTTCAATAAATAAAAATAGTACCTAAAATTTTCCAGAAATTAGTTATTGGCAATTATATAAACAATAGAAAAATATAATGCATTACGAAAAAAAATAATATTACATTTATATGACATAGTATATAACTAGTAACAAATCCTGTATTGTTTTTAAAACAGTTAAATTAATAAACTCAGTGATGCAATAGCCCATGAGAGCCAAGGTCTACTTTGCCCATCTCAGTTTTCCTGACCTTGGGTGCTCAGGTGCATGAGCAGATGTTCCAGCCAGGTGGTAAGTCTGAGGCAAAACCGCCAGTGTTTAGTTCCTAAGCAAGCTTGGAACTTGTTTATTGACCCATTGAAGGGATGAAAAGCTGAGTTGATCTTGCCCAGCTTGGGTTTTAAACCATAGACCTGTGGCATGAAAGCATGATACACTATCACTCAGCCAATTGAGTTAATATCATTTGTAATATAAATTTTTTAAAGCAAGAATAATTTCAATTTACAAGAGTGTATCACTGATACACACTTCAACGAGAACAATAGAACTGTTATAATTAATGCTGTTATCATTTCTAACATGTTTATTCAGTGACATTTAAATATAAATTTCACATTAAAAGTTAAAGTCTAATATGTATTTATTTATTTAGGAATCAGACAGTGTTTCTTATCTTATTAATAAACTAAAAAAAAAAAAGTTGCAGTAATACCCTTCATAAAGCAATAGGTTCATGCACGCACAGCGTGCATCAAGAACATAATTTACTAGTATTTCCACAGTTAATTTAATTAAATTTCTGCATGAGCTAAATTAATTTCAAATTGTGGCTTGCCTAAGTAGATATTTTATCTAATTTATTTTCTGTCGTAAAAATTCCAGTATCTTTTTACATAATTTTAATCTAAAATTGTAATTACTCTTTTAATTATATTTCTAAGGGAACAAAATTATCAATTAAGATTCTTTGCATCAACCTTATCAGCTATTTTGCCACATGTTATTTACTTATCAGTAAATATTATACAATAATATAACACTAACACAGACATTGGTTTTACTAATCCTTTAAGGGAACTAATTCTATTCGATGATTATATATACGTTTATAGAACATTTTGAAATAACTAAATAATAATGCTTGGAAGGCAGGATGCCAATAATGACAAAGGAATAACATATTTAAGGAAGTTTAAGTTTTACATTATCTATCTCTTTAAATTAAAAATAAAATGGCAACTTAAATTGGAGTTACCTCTTTATAGGTATATCAATAATCATTGTAAAGCAAGAAATTAATAAAAAATGTTAACAATGGCAATTTAGTATTAAATTCGTCTAATCTGTCTTAAAATAACAATGCATGAAAAAATTTGACAAAATGTTGTGAAGCAAACAGTTATTTTATACATCTAAAATAATGTATAATATAAAATAAAATAGAATAACATCAACCATAAATAAAATACAAAACGTTCAGAACGACTCACTATAAAAAGTGAGAGAGCAAAATTTTTTAAAAGTTGATCTGCTAAAGAAACACTGTTTAGGAAACATAATAATTAGTGTATTTTTAATATAAAGCAGAGATTCCCAAACTTTTTTGTCTCATTGACCCCTTGCCATGTTTTTCAGTTTGGAATAGACCTGTACTTCATTAATATTGAATTTTTGCAAATTTATCAACTTAAATGTCTTTTTGACAGCTGGTACTACTACTCTACTTTAAAAGAATTAATTTGTAACTGTAATGAAATATAGTATTTAAAATTTAAAAAGCGCATGTTAATTAATTAAATTAAAAAAGTTAATTAATAAAAAAAACTGTAAAATAAAATAAATAAACAAACAATTTTAATAGAAGGGATGAATCTGGTGCTACAATATCAAATTTTCAACATTTGATATCAATCTTGTCAGATTTAACCTTAAATCTCCCCAGTTAGTAGTGTCCTGTTATTTTCTTCCTTTCTTTGTTTTGGAGATAGGTAACTAACTGCACTGAAACTCCTTCACACTAGGAAAAGCAATTAAAAACTTTCTCACAAACTCCTTCACACTAGGAAAAGCAATTAAAAACACTTTCTCACAATATTCTATACTTCAGGACAAATAACAGGTTTGAATTTTTATAGCCAAAATTGCTGACATTTGTTTCTAAACTTTAAGATCTTTGTTAGTGCTTATAATGATCAATTCCTATTTTAATGTGACCATATGAATTCATTGCCTTACATGGTATTACCATATTCAAAGCACTCTCAAACCTAGTTTCAAAATCTGAATAAAAGGCATTTAAATGTTGAATGTAGGTTAAAATGTCCAAACAGATTGTCTGTGACAAATTGAGAAAATTCGGGACCTCCAGTATTATACTTCTTTAGCTGAACTCTGAAGCAAAACACAGAAATGGTACTTGTTTTAATAAAATCTATGCTGTCCCCTTGTAAGTGTAAATTAACCTCCATTAAATTTAGTAAATAAATAGGTAAAATTTGGTTTCCACTTGATTAAATTTTCTTTTAAAATTAAAGTCACGATCTAGTTTAATGAAAGCCACTATCACACATACACCCCAACTCCCCTACACCTTATGGACCTCTAAATTATTTTTTTGCTGATGTGGACCCCTCTGGGGCTCTATATAAACCACATTGGGAGTCACTGATTATAAAGAATTCAATTTAAAACTGCAAATACAGTAATGGTGCTTTTATTAAGAATAAATTCAATTTAAAATGAAACAGTAAAAATTCTATAAAAAGCAAAGTTTCATTTGAATAAGTATTTATATAATACTTACTTGGTTAAACTATAAGGGGCAATTGCAGTTAAGAAATTCTTTACAGATTCAGGAGTTTGTGTTGCAGAAGGCATTTCTTCTAGATATTTCACAGTCTTCAAGATGAGAGAAAAGTTCAGTTAGATTTCATTAAAAAACAAAATTAAAATTAATTTATACAAAAAAAGAAAGAAAGAAGGAAATTCTAAATGAAATGCAAATATTACAACCATAACAGCAACTGCTACACTTTTAAAAAATATTTGTGTCATATAATTAGGTATATAATTTCATTTCAGAATCTAAGTTAAAATAAGGTTTAAAGTGTGAATGCTTACTAATACATATTTCCTATTTGATTATTTTGAATTTAAATACAAATTATAAATTTATGTTTCATATATAAATGTTCTTAACATGGCTAATAATAAATATGAAAATTAAAAACTTGCAAATAATTATAATAAAAACTTAAGCAGAAAAATATTATAATGTATGGGTATTTACTTCATATACAATAGTATTCAGACGCTGTAGACTTTTTTCTTTTTCACTCAACTGTCCTTTCATTTCATTTATTTGCACAGAATACTTGGGTCTTTTCAGATCACTTTTCAAGTTTTCCAATAGTGTTAACACCTTAAAAAATTAATTAATAATTAGAATTCATACACTTTTAGACATTTCATACCTACTTTAAAAAATGATAAATCTTATTTTTAACTTAAAACATTTGAAAAATATAGCATACTTATAACATTTAGAGGATGTGTTATCAAAATGCATACAAATATAAAATTAATCCACTGTATTCATCATGTTTTCAAAGAATAAGAATGTAATGATTTTCCAGTTTGGATAAAACTGAAAATATTAATTTGAAGAAGAGGTTAAACTATGTTCTATCACTTAGAGAGAGAAATTCAAGTTGGTTTCAAACAAGAATACCATAGATTGTTGTAAATGCTAAAGAATCAGAAAAATGATGCAATTAAAGTTGGAGAAATTGTTTTAATAGGTAGTGATAAAAAGAGATTGAATTGACCTCTAGGAAATATTTTTGAGATATTCCTGGGATTAGATTATATCTACTGTTTAGTTCAGGCAAAAATAGTAAATGGAAGTATCTTAAGATTACACAAAGATTATATCCGTTAGACATTCATTTTAAATCAGAAGGATCTTATGCACTTTAAAGAAAACCAAAAGCAGATAGAATTTGCTGTGAGAGGACCATAAGTCTGAAAGAAAGATTGAATTTTTTAGAACTATTAACATTTAGCTTTTGTTTTTAACAATCTTAATGTACATAAATGTAATACTGCCTATTTACTCTTATAGCTAATTTTAAAAGAAACTCTGTTGTTGATGTAACACTTGTAAAGCTACTACCTTACAAAGGTGTGAAAATAGGAAAAATATGTATTATTTCTTCTATCACTAATATTAATGATATGCACATACGATCTGTGTATTTTTCTATCAACATGTTGGAAAATCAATACAACAGATTTTAGAACAACAATATTAAATGTAGGCATACAGTTTTCTGCACTCCTGTGATTGCTGTTATTTCCATTGTTTGCTAACAAAATATTATTTTAGCTTTAATTTTCATTGTGTTAGCTTTATTTTACCACTTAAGATGATAACACTTGCACAACCAGCACTATCATTTTTTAATGTTATAATGTGCAAAATTAAATTAAGAGAGTCATCTAACACATATAATTTAAATTTTCTTACCTCAATATTAGAAAGAAGGGCTGCATTGTCTTTTATTCTGAAAAAAAAATAAACATTAATTAGTAGTTTAAATTCCTTAATACTATTAAAATATATATATATCACAAACAAACCCATTTTTCTGTGACCCTTTCCTATGCATTTTTTGTTACAACGATATGTAAAAAATTATTTGATATAAATATTTATGAAATTTCTGAATACTTTGTTTGTCTGGTTTCTTTTATACACAGACTCAATCAACCACACAAAAACAAATTTGACTGTAATTTGATAACAGCAGTAAAGAATTTTAAAAACTGAAAGAGAAATGAACAACACAAATTCATTTAAATCAAGAAAATAAATAATTTTTCCTAACAGAAAAAAAAAATTGAAATTAAGTTTAATCCACTCACTGCTGAAATTTATGGTATTTGTGACTGAGTGAGTGTTTGTTAAAATCCCATAGTTCTCCACACAGTGGATCTTCAGTGTACAGTCAGTATAAGGACTCTGACATGTGACTCGACAATGAGTTCTGACCATGACCGCTAGGTTATCATGGCCCCATAACACTTGTGATAACTGCCTTGACAAAAAAATAAATAAATGAATAAAAGGTAATTGTGAAAGTTCCACAAAAGTATAGTTTTGTTTTATTCCTAGTTGAGTTCATCCAACAACAAAGTGAAATTGTCCCAATCCAATTCCCAGAGGAAAAGTTGCAATTATATTAGACTGATTTAATATTATTTTTATCACAATAATTATTCCATGTTTAATGGATTTTAGTATTTTGCAAGCAACAGATTTGATATCACTATGGCTGAACAAAGCGATTATTTTAGCCCTTTCCTATTTTCTTTTATTGAATGAAAAAGGCAAGAAAGTTGTGCTTAAGTTGTGTATGAATGTAGATTTGATTGCATCAAGTATGAATACCTGAAAATTGTGGTAAATTGTTGGAGTGTGAATGTATATGATTAATGATGATTCTGAATCTTCATAATGTGCACAAAGCACAGCGGCTGAGTGGTTAGTGCATCTCACTTCCAACCACAGGTCCGAGGTTCAAACTCCGTGGGCAAGGTTGACTCAGCCTTTCATCCCTTCAGTGGGTAGATAAATGAGTACCCAAGTTGCATGAGAACTTAACACTGGGGGTTTCGCGTCAAACTGATCATCTGCTCATGCACCTAAGGGTCTAAGATCATGTATACTGAGTTGGGTACAGTAGGCCTTGGCCCTCATGGGCTGTCGCACCACTGAGTTAAGTTTATAATGTGCCCTTAGATTGAAAAAGATATCTTCTCTAAGTAAAGTTAGTGTTTTTCTTCTGTATATTTCTATTAATACAGTTCAATATAATTAAAAAAGTCAATGTTCTTAATTCTTATTTTAATGAAATTCATCATTTTTTTTCTATTTATAATAATTTACTTGGTTGCAATTAAATTAATGTACTTTAATATTTTTATTAATTGTAAAGACAAAAACTCATTTATGAGATCTTATTTTATAATTCAACACAATCCAGTTTTGCTTGCAGCAGTGTTGTGTTTCAAAAACAAGCTGTAGCACAATATATGATGCAAATATTAGGCAACTAGTTCCAAATTCTGCGAGTCCTTCTTTATTAAGAATAATGTGTGGCTACTTTTCCAATTAAACTACTGTTAAAAAAAGGCTATAACTAAATGGGAAAAATAAACTTTCCTTCATTTTCAACATGAGCCAAAATTCCAGTCAAGTTCACAGCAGATCTTTTTATTGACAATATTTCGAGGCTTTTGACATTATTTATTAAGGACATTTTGGCAAAATAGATAGCTTTTGATTTCTCAAATCGTACATAGACTGATGAAATAATTAATAAATTTTCTTGTTCAGATTTGTACCATAATAAAAAACTCCTTTTACACTTAAAGGAAAACTGGGCTTGAAGCAGGTATTCTTTGTCCACCAATCAAGCCAATCAGCAACAATTTGTTGATAACAAAGTTAATGACAGTTATAAGGACCATGCAACCAAACATGATAACATGTAGAAAACACACCAAACTTTGTTCTGTCTAATGTTTGTAGTAAAAGAGTCTGATTGAATAATATCACAAATGCTTGTGTTAATGACAACTTGAAAAAACAATTGCCAAGCCATGATCTCAATAAGTGATCAGTACTTTGAATCCCAGTACTATCATATACTAGTAATGAAATCGAAGTAATTCTAGAAAATTTTTCATATTTCAATGCTTTGGTATGCTGTTTTTTTTTTAAATCAATATTTATTAATAAGGATTTCCAGTACATTTATCTCATTGGTATTTGTATTTAACTTCATTCATATTTATACTAAATATGAAAGAAGATAAAAAATTCAACTGCTTTAGGATATCTAAGTACAGAAGGAATAAGGAATTTCCAATTTTAGCGATATTTTAAAGTCTGCAGCATTTTTTTTTTGCTAAACATATCACAATTATGAAACTAAAATTAAGATATTTTCCAGTATTTCAGATCAAGATACTTATCGGTTTTAGGAATCATGGTTTGGCGACTGCTTTTCCAACATGAGCAATAGCAATAGTATCTGATAGGATACGTTCACTACAAACAGAGCTTTGCATGTTTTCTACATATTGATATGTATTTGGCTCCATGGTCCCTGTAGCTGATAAGTAATAATTATATTTAATAACAAACCTACAAAATACTTTAATAATGAATATTCACTTCAGCCACTAATGCAGTAAATTTACTTTTTAATTAGTAAATCTTGGTAAAGCTTACACTTGTTCCTCTCTACTAAAATAGCTAGCCTTTAATATCTCCCATTGGAATTTTCGCCAAAAAAATATCGAGTAACATTGTATTAATTAAGAATTTTCCAAAAGAAAATATATTCATATTTACTATTTTGTAAGTATATTAGTAATAACTTAAATCTGTATGAAGTTTTTGATTAGAATGTGTGTAAAATGCACGTAGAATAAAAGGATAAAAAATGACATATCCACAAGTGTTAACATTTCCAAAAGATTAAAGCAAACTTCAATCAATATCGAATATAAGTATCCTTACACCTCCATGATGCTTTGATTGTTTATGTGGATTATAGAGTAGCAAGGTTCTTGATTTATAATTTTATGGAATACGGAACAAAACAAAATCCATTACCGACACCACGCTGCTTTTTACAAAAACAAACATTTAAAAGCTGGAGAAGAGTTGAGATGAATATTACCTCTTTCTTTCAAAATAATTTAGCAAAGATATTATTGAGTTATCACTTTATTAAATTAATCATGTGGTTAGTAGAATATTAACAAAATTCAGTTTACATATTTAATAACTGTTTATCAAATTAATCAATAAAGAATTTTATATATATTCATTATTTGTACCATTGCTTAGAAAACGAAACTAAAACTAATGCATGACGTCAATATCTTTCGCTTTTCTCTTTCATTGATCGTTTAATTTTCTTTTTATCTGAAGTAATGTCTTCTGTTAATTATAAAAAAAATGTTAAATTCTTGACAAAATTTCTTAGACTGACAAATCAATCATCAACTGGAAGTAATGCGCCATCTAGCGGTAACATTAAAATCATTGAGAAGATAGTTGACGAGTGACTCATTTTTTTATCGTAGACGTAAAGTTGTGTCAAGTGCATGCGAAATGTTTATGATTGACTCATGTATGATCGGTGTTCAGTAATCGTGGTATTTAAACTGATTGACAGATCACGCTGGACTAATCCTTCTCTTCTCGGTTGTTGAGTTGCTCAATTTTGGAGATCATTTTTGCTAGCGAATATCAGAATCGTTTCGTTAAATAAAGTGTCTTAGTTTTAAAAGGAAAAAAAAAAAAAATTATCCCCAGAAGTTTTATTTTTGAATTTCCCGTATTACACAGTTCTCTTGCAAAAATGGAAGATTTAGGTGAGTTTTTAAATGCAGCTTTTACTTTTTGATTTTTAAATATCACTTTTCTTGATAAATTTAACAGATCTATGATATCTTTATTAATGCATGTTTAGCACAATTTAAAATTAAGTATAACTAAGCCATTAAATGATACTGAACTTATATTTTTTTTCCTATATATTTGTAAGTTATTAATTGAACTTACTGTTTAATTGAATTATCTTTTATCCTCTACGAAGTTTTATTTAAAGTAGCGATATTATTAGGAAAGTAAAATTACATTTTATTATTTCTATTTATATATATTTCAATATTGAGTTGTAAAGGTTATTCATAGATAGTTTTTTGACTAATGGTATTCTTAAAATATTAGAGATTGAAAATATACTTTCTTGCTTTCAAATTTGAAGTGTGATAGATACTTCTTTGTATATAGGGGAAATATCTATAATGTAATAAATTTGTATGTTTCATTTATGCAGTTTCCTCTCAATCAGTGGCTAACTTTTGCCCATAAAGTTCTTAATTTATAATATTGTCCTCTTTTCACTTTTGATAGATAAGTTTTATGAGTAGTTTTCCACCCATTTAAATCTGTTTAAAGTTATTAAAAAATAAATTCTTCATCAATAATAATATTGTAACATTTTGTTAACTACCACAAATATGAAGACATGTGTTGCATATCACATGGTAAAAATTAATTAAAAGTGCAATAAACAAGCTCTTTATTTGTGAATTTAGCTCCATAATATTTGTTTCTTTTCTTAAAGTTTTGATTTCTTTATGCAGTTTATTTACTATCTATTTAAACTGTCATTTTACATTATTGTTTTGTTAAATGTTCTTATTTTTAAGGCAATATGAATTTATTTAGAATAACATTTATAAATCATTTGGGTTTAATTCAATCATTATTTTATTCTGTGGCATTTTTTTGGTTAAGTCATTCTGTACTATTGTGTGAATACTATACATATTTCATGTAAATATATATTATTCATTCTACTTTATTTGTAGAACTATTTATATTGTTTCATTTAGGCAGCTATTATTTTTACCTTTATTTTTCTGAATAGGGCACTATTTTCAAATTCTTTCCTACTAAGTCAATTATGTATTTTCATATTTTGAGTGAACATTTAAATTTTTGCTGAAATATTATTTTAAATTTGGTACATTTTGATAAAATATGATCGAAAAATATTTTTAAGTAATATATAAAAGATTAGAAAAGGAATATTAAAGATTCATTAAAAGAATCATACATTGTTTGGTAAGACTAAGTAAAGCTCTTTTTTTATTGAATTAAAAATAAACAAGCTTGGAATTAGTCTAATTCTTAGAATTGATACAATTTGTACTTGGTTGCATTATAGTTAGACTGTCAGTTTTTTTCTTTTATTATTTAACAAAAAGATGTGAAAAAGTAGTATCACATTTACATTTGTGTTTTCCGGTTTCAAGAAATATTCTATGCATAGATGTTTGCTATAAGAACTTGGTATTATTTATTATATGCTAATTTATTTTGTAATCTAGAAACTATTGAGAACTGCAGTGACTTATCAATTTTTGTCTGTTGCGAAACAAAAATTTTTATCTGGGTATATATGCATTTGAAAGGATATATTTGAAAATCTTTTCTGAAAAAATTGGCAAAGTTCCTCTTAATTACAGTTGTATGCTGAATTTCCTCTTATAATTTGCAATATGTAATAAGTATATATCTATAGATATATCTTAATATTTTTGGATATGTTTTGTTCTACATCATCTCTGAACCAATGCTCAAATATGTAGAAACAATATTTTATTCTTTAAAAAATGGAAAAAAATGAATGAGTCAAAATATTTTTTTTTTTTGTCATAGATATTTTTTCTATATATGTTTACTCTGCAAAATGCATAAATTCTTTTAGTTTTTTTATTTCCTTGATAATTTGCCATCTTCTCAGTTTGGTTAACCTATATGTATGTGATGCTAATTAGGGCCTGGGAGATAGCAGAAAAGTGGTAGAAATTACTAGATTACAAAAGTATTTATTCATCAGTTCGATTACTTCTTGCATACTATATTTAAGAAGCTCTTACCGTTATCATTGTAAGAGTTGTTGATTTTCTCTGTTCTGAGTTTAATAAACATTGTTTTTTTTTTCTCTCAAAAAATACCTATAAAATAAAGATTGTATTTTTATTGAAAACATAAAGAAAAGGGACTTTTTCTTCACTTGCAAAATATAAATTTTCACCGTTTAGTTATAAATGATTCTTTAGATATCAATTAGTGTATGTTATTATAAATAGAATAAACTGCATGTGTAATTTTTTTTTGGTTTCAAATTGAGTGCTGTTTATGTAGTTTTAAAAATCTGAACATGAATTTTTAAAGTAAAATAAAGAATATAATTGTAGTTTACAGGTAAAATGTTATGAACTTTTTCTCTAAAAAGTACATTTATTGTAAGAAACCCTTTTTAAATTAAATAAGAGGAAAAAAATTCAAAATTGAAGCAGGGATTTAATTAAAGGCAAAAAAGTAAAACATCAGTTTTTTGCAGTTTTAGTTATCAGCTTGAATGGCAATAATCATATAATTTATTATGCCAATTTAAGTGAAGTTACTGTTTTTTTATTTGCTCAAATACACAAAATGTATTCTTCGTATAGTTATCAAGATAAGATTTAAACCTAAATGAACCATTGTTAAATTTATCCCATACAAATTCAGCTTATTTGATTTCTGTATAGAACTATTCTCTAAATTGGCCCTTTTTGGGTTTAGCAGTTCTAATAAATGATTTCTAACGGGAACACACACATTGTTCAATTTTGTATTTTTTTTTTAAATTTGAGTGCTACTGTAAATATATACAGGTGTCATCCTCGTCATTTGACTGTCGAAATTAGAAGTCCCATCAGAGTGCTTCAGTATGACGTTATAAATCAATCAATCGATTGAAGCTACACTAAATATTTGTGATTTTTTTTCTTATTCTGCTATTTGATGAAGTGATGCCTTATTTTTCACGCATCGGCTTTTAATATGGTGGTAATTGGCAAAAGTTTCTGAAATTTAGGAGGATGTTTTTCTCAAAATTAAAGGTTAATTTATGTTTGGATTCGTTAGTGTAAAAAAAAATACATAAAAAAAATTCCATGCGGCTTTGGCTGCCGTGTGAGTTCAAATTCTGGGTTTACCCTGCCTTTTAGGGGGATGATCTACGTTAAATTTCTCTTGGTCCTACGTCCGTATTTGGTCTTTTTTCGGACGTAGCAAAGTGAGGTGCCAGTTCAAGTGTCCTCCTCCTAATTTCGTTGTGAATGAAAATCACGAGGTCCGTCTCCAATAGCTTTCGCATAGCTTCGAAATGCGACCTTAACAACTATTGATTCACAGCTGGGTGCTCATATGGTCGTGAGCACATGGCCGGAAAACGGCGAATTTTCGGTCGAATCATGAGTTTGGGTCTTGATACTTCAAAAATTCTTTTGTGTAGAAGGAATTATCGGTCCTCATTTTGGCTTCACATGGAAAGGAGAATTGAGTCCCATACCAGTCCAATTTTTGTGTTCTTCACTTATTTGGGCCTTGAAATGCGAAATCCATCTCCAGTAACCCTCGTATTTGTAAATGCGGCATATATAAACAATAAATCTACCTTAAATGATCCATCTCAATTTGATATTCAAAAATTTGATATTTCAGGTGAAGTACTAAAATACCAAGGTGCGTTAGGAATACGTATAACCTTCACCAAAATTAACTATAAGGATTTATATTATAAACAATTAAATCGACACATCTTTATAACCTGAAAAAAATTATATGTATAGTTTGCATTATTTTATTTCGCTATTATTTATAAAGTGTCTTTACTATCAGTTTCTTAAGAATACATTTTAAGTAACGTTGAATCATTCTTTAAGATCAAATGAGTGCCATCGAAATTGATGGTGTTTAATACCCTCTATTTTGTGGGGCGAAGGGGAGTTGTATGGTTAGTCGATGCTTTCCGAACGTAGGCGTTCTTTTTAACCTGTTCTAAACACGTTTGTGTGGGTGTTTTAATTTGCATTTTATGATTAGAGCAACATTGATCTTTGCAATCCCTCTTCGACCTTATGATAAATGGTGTTTATTAATGAATTTTATTCTTCGTAATTTTTAATAAGAATGCTATTAATAGGAGTTGAGTAACAACATTCGAGAAACAACCATCAAGTAAATAGTCTTCAAAAAGTTTTTTTAAGTGATATTAACAAACAACTACAAATTGGAAAATAAGAATAGAATGTACTGCAATTCTGATTAATTCTTTTTCCTCCTTTATATGATTTGATCCTATTTTCGCTTCTCGCAATTCAGTTTGAAATAAGTTCTTAACTTTTGAAATAAAAATGAGGAATAGGAAATTTGATCCAATTCTCCCTTATTTTAAAGAAACTTTTTTAGTAAATAGGTTTCTGAATTTACATTGTGTGTGTGAGTTTTTTATTAATATTGTGTTTTCCCATCTGTAAAAAGTTTTCCAGTCCTTAAATATTAAGTGAAGACAGCCATTTATTTATAAACATAAATAGTTTTTCTGAGTTAAAAATCCATGTTGTAAAAGAGTAAATATCTTCTCTTCTAATTTTCAATTTTCATCACAAAGCTGCGCTTTTTCTCAATATAATGGCATTTTTTCGAACTTTGAAATCCTGTTCTTATTAAAACCTTGAATGATCTTACAAAAAAAATAAATAAATAAATAACATTTTAAATGCATTGATTGTACTTAAGGAAATTTTGAATTCAATTTGTAAGATAATTAAATTAATAGCTTTAAAGATAATAAATGACATGGTATTGGATCCTTTAATATTGAAAAAGTTCGTTGTAGATTTTGATTTAATCATAAAGAAATATAAGTTTTTTAAATAGTGTATTTACACTAGAGAGAATATTAATTTGTATGAAAAACACCGTAATAACCAAAATAATAGTCTCTTAACTTATTAAATCTTATGGACATTTCAGATTCGTACCTACAAAAGAATATTGCGTGAAATATATATATATAATTTGTGTGTGTGAAGATTCAAATGGAAGATCTACATGTCATCGTGGTTTGATGTAGAAAGTTTTATGAGGTTTAGTGGAAGAGCTCAGATATCACATTGAACTCTCGGCTTTTGATAGTTGTTGAAGTAGTGCAACTTTCTTCACAAATAGCTTATTATAGAACAATGTCAACTATATTAACGCGATCTTCCTTTATTGATACTGTAAACTTGTTGTGTTACGTAGCATGGTGGTAAAATCTTCATGGAACTTCTTTTTTTAGTATGGATTATACATTAGACTTGTGTACAGCGATGGGTATTAATAAGGATCAGTTGTTCAAAGCATTTATTTTATTGAAAGGGTATATTGGTAGATGTGACTAAAAGTACATTAAAATCTCAAAATAAGTTCCAACCATTTAAGCTAGTGATACACCTGCGGCCCGCCGGGCTTTTCTAAGTGGACCTATCATAGATCATTGCACTGAGGAATTCAATTATTTAAAAACAATCTACTAAAAATTTAGCGGAGAATTCTATTGTGTGTGTGATCAAGGAATGAAATCCATCAATTTTGAGATCAATTTGCCTTTTTTTTTTGTTATAGTAGAACATAAACAAGAGGCTTGGTCATGGATGAAAGAAAACCGAAACTACCCCATAATTCATTAAAAGATGCATAAAAGTAAATATTTTTTTTGTGTGTTTTTGATAGATGGGTTAATATAGTATTAAAGTAAAAGCCAAGGGAAAAAAAAAACGAGTTTTAATATTTTGATTCATTTTTGCTTTGTCCAATGTTGCTTTGGTCTTAGTGTTCCCCCCATTATTCTCATAGTGCGGCCCACGTGAAACATGTCATATGTATGTGGCCCTAAGAGAAAAAAGGTCGAGTACCCTTGATTTGGGCTATCAAAGATTGAGTTAAACGTGAAAATGAAATGTGTATACAGAATTTTGAAAATTTAAATATGATTATGTTCGATTATTCCGGAAAATTTTCACCATTTTCGTAGTCTAGATATAGAAAATCTACCAAAATGTGCCAAGTTTTTTTTTTTAAATTGATGACGTGAACGTTTGAATTTTTTTTTCTAAGTTCATGTGTGCACTTTAACATTTTGCATAGTGTGCCATGATAATTCTAGAGTGTAATGAATGGATTTTGATCGTTTATAAGAATAATGTATGATGCATATTTATTTGTAGGATTCTAATTAATGTCGCATTATCAGTTTGCTAATTGTGTTTATGTTAAGAATTCTTAGACATTATTTAAATGATAATTTGAGATCAGTTAAGGATTAATTCGTCCCTCGCTCATGTGTGACATTAAAATGCATCCAGACTAATTATTATGATTATATAGAGATTTCATTTTATGGTGCCACCAGTCTGTTTTCTGTCTCAATTGCTAACTTCAGAAATTTACAGCATACCAGGGCCTTTGCCCCTTACATCCCAATCAAAGCCCCGAGGCGTCGGATGACGTATGGCTGTTGCCCAAATCTTTTGACACTCCTCTCTGGTTCTATTACGATCATTTATTCACTTGATACAGTGCTGCCCATTTTGTGGGGGCAATTTGGCATAGATAAAACTCTTGGAAGGCGAGGGCTATTTAATCATTCCCGGGTCATTTCCTGTCCTACTTGATGGAGTGCATGGGAAATATCGTTTACTTTGAAAAAGTGGAGAGTCATTTTGGAAAGAATCTACTCCTTTGTGCTCCAGAGAGGAGTTTAAAATTCTCTGGACTGGATCTTAGGATTTATGAGTTGCGTATCAATTACCTGCTGTAAATTTGTAACGGGATCTCATATTCTGCCGGTTTTTGTTTTTTAATTTAACATTTCTGTGATGAAGATGGGTTATTTTTAGCTGCGGGATCACTATCTATTATATAGCTATACATGTCAGTTTTATCTGTATAGCTACATATCTGAGGGTTAGTTCTGGTTCAACTTACACGTGTTATTTAAAACTCTATTAACTCCTGTTTCAGTCTTTTTAAGCTTTTAAAAAACCAAGCCATACGAATGCGTTTAATTCCAAGTAACTCGATTAGATTCTAAAGTTAAAATGAAGCTATTTTCGCTTCGCAATTGCCAGGGATGCTATAAAATTGTAACCGAACAAATGTACTTACACAATACTTTGTCATCACTACCAAAAAAAACCAGGTAATGAAAGCGTTTTCATTTTCGGTGGGATATCTTCATCTTTTGAGCTTTCATTACCAATATCTAATAATACTTCTTTAAAAAACCCCAAAGGGGGGGGGGGCCCTTTTGATTAAGAGATATTTGAGTTTCGTTGTACGGAGCTGAAAAACTTACAAAGTTTTCTCTGAATTTGTACTTTTCTTTTATATAGGGAAAGGATTTTTATATTTAAAAAAATGCAGTTTTAATTATTGGATGAAGGCACAAAGGATTTGCATCCTTGATAGGTTTAGTATAACCTTTTGAATGAACTGAATGCTTAATAATTCCTCATATTTTCACGAGTATATACGGCACAAGAAGACTGGATAATCTTTGTGCCCGTGGAGCTCGAGATTCTTGATTGGTGATGTTTAAATTCTGAGTTCCGGAGATGTAATAATAGGGGATATTACACATCAAGTTTAACTGAGCTTCGAAATCGTTAGAGAAGAAAGTTCGGATTTGAGTGTCATCGTAGTAATCAGGCATATATTCTAAACCAGAGTTTCCCCAACCTTTTTTTTATCTCATAGACCCCTTGCCGGTTTCCTTTTTTTTTTTGTTATGTAGATTCGCAACCGTGCTGAAATTCTTTTTCACCAGGAAAAGCAGTTAAAATCTTTCGCACGATATTCCATAATTCGAGATATATACGTAATTTTATAATAAATACGTAATATTATAATAAATATTACGTAAGTAAATTAACAACCCTATGTGTATGTGTGGACTATTTATTACATTCATTGAAAGGTAAAATGAAAGTTATGAACTGGTTAATGAGAGCCACAATCGTAGACTCCCATTTCACCTCATGGATCCCCAGTTATTTTCTCCTGCTGAGGTAGATCCCAGGGGGTCGATATAGACCACTTTGGAAATCACTGTTCTAAACGATGGAGTTGTTTTTATTAAAATGAGAACTATCAAAGGATAGCTGGTGATTAATCCCGTGTGATTTTAATGCTTAACTAAGCATTCATCATCAAAATATTATACTGTACGAACGATTGTTGTAGAAAACTTTTTTTTATTAATTCACAGTACCTATATATATTTTTCCCTTTCTGTTTGCACCTGTCTTATGCTATTAGAGTATGCATTGAAATGGGTGCAGCTTAATTTAAAGACTAAAAAAGTGACGTGTTTTATATATAGGTGAAATTCTTCGTACAGCCCATGCATGCATGGCCTTACTATATGTGTTTAGTGATTGCCCTATGTTTAAAAAGTACGAAAATTTACTTTCTATGAAATCTTACCATCAAAATGACCTTATAGATTTTAATTTTTCCTCACACAGATCGTACTCTCATTTAAAATGATTCTCTCAATTATTATTTAGGAAATTAACACAGTTTCGTAAATACAGCCAAATATTCTTCGCCCATGCTTGAAATCGCCAGTTGTGTTGCTGTTAACGAGAGGAAGTAATTATTTAGATCGTGTTCCTTAAAAATGTCATATAAAAAATGGGGTCGGATTTACCACAAGGCCAACATAGTAGGGATGTAGTGCGGAAGAAATAACCAACTAATTACAGTTATTCCATAATGAAACGCAATTTAAGATTGTATTATATTATTTCCATATGAAATAAGTCACTATTTAACTGTACATAATAAGTTCATTTTTAGGGTGTATAAGTATGTAAATCCAGCCCTAGTAGCAAATGTATTGGACTTTTAAAAGGATGCCTTATTCCTACAGAATATTGAATGCTCGATTTGTATCCCTATTGAATACTGAATTTTATTAAAAGCGACCGAAATAGTTTCTGAGGAAAGCATTCAATTTGTGTATTTAGATGCTGTCTGCTTTCGTGCAGGAAATGTGCTCTCTGTCGTGAAATGCTGATTTAGTCGACAGGTTTACGTAATGCGAATGTTTGGGGAGACTGCGAAATGTTGATTCTATTGCACATTCTTCTTTCGTGTCTTTCTCACAATATGATGGATTCCTGTGGTCCCCTTCTGTTGGGTTTTACGATTTCATAAAAGAGTGAATCACATGAAATACCATCTCTCTCAGTGGAGTTACCAGGATGTTTTTTTTTTCAAATAGGAGGGATATCGGAAGGAAGGTGAACGTTAAACGCATGCTCATGATAGCGCAACTTTGTACGCAGAAGATCGCAAGTTCGATTTTTTTATATTTTGGAATATTTGGTGCGAGTGAGTCTCAAATGTTTCACTTGGTATCATACGAATTTTCAGAGTGAAGTATCTTCTTGCCACGATCTGTATCCTGTAATCTGCTCGGGTGTTGTCCTCGTCACTTGACCATCGCTCAAAATTACGTGGTCCATTTCTTATAGCTCTTTTTTTGCCTTATAGTCAGTAAATTGTAATTCACACAAAAACTTTTGGAATGGTTCTTGTGCACTATTATATATAATTAAAACTCTCATATCAATTTTGTGTTTAATCACAGATTTAAGATATCTCTAGCAAAAAAATATTTCCTGATTTCACTTTTGTTTGTCATTATTTCGTGAAAGGGAAATTTTATTTTCACCTTTACCTCCTATGCTGCACAGGTGTAATTTATTTGTAAAGTAACAAATCCTTAACTGTAAGGTAATGGATTCGAGTCTCAGTCCTCTAAAATTCATTTTGAATTGAACCAGATGTAAGTTGAACCTGTCGGGGCTCTAAGTGATGATATGGTTGTGGAGAGCAAGATGCCAATTTGTGTCGTCTTCAACATTTGATCTCGGCTCAAAATTTCGGGATCCATCATTGTGTTATGCTAAATTCATTTAAAATTAAATGTACTATTGTGCTCTGGTTTGAGAAACTGACTTTTGGTCTTAGGTTCGAGTCCTAGCTACTTGGCATGGAAAAAGTGAAAATGAAGTGCTGATTGGGGAATCTTATATTGACTTTGATTGAGGTAATGAGGTTATGACTCGTTGTGTATATAATCACGACGTCAATTTTAAACATGTCAAGTATTTTTGTTACATTCTTCTCTCATCCTTGATTGACCTTGTTTCAAAATTAGAGGTTCGTCACCAATAGCCTCCCCTATGGCTTCTATAAGTACGACATTAATAAATAATCGATCAAAACATTTTCATCCTTGAATTAAAATTTCTATTAGGGATTCTGGAAAAGTCCTTGAAAATAAAGAAGCACCCAAAACCCTGAAAACGCAAACATCCGGAAAAGATCACTAAAGGAACTTCCTAAACTCAGGACAAGTTTACGAATGTTATTCTGAGGTTGAGGTCAAGATTTTTGTGTGTCCAGTCACTTCCTGAATCCACGATTACTTACGAATACACTCTTATCAGTATTTGCTATTGAGATACGGTTTCTAGACGGCGTGGTTCTATTTATAGCGTGAATGTCTAAAAAGTAATTTTTTTTTTTTTGAATGAATTTATAGAGAAACAAAAACTTAGATGATTTTTTTTTCTCGAATTTAATACAAGAAAATAATGTTTCTAGTATATATATATTATTTTATGCATTTACATTTTTTTAAAATATTAGTTGGCTTACAGGTAGTATTATATTAAAGAGAAGACCAAGAAAATATATTTGTGCTCTATGTCAACGGTTCTCAAACTTTCGATCGCCGCGGCCCCCCTTTATGTATCAGCGTGTCATCGCGATCTCCCAAGATTTTAAACATCCCCTTCCCAAAATATTCTCGATCAAAATACAAGCTCTAAGTGAGTTTTTTCATTGGGGACTGTGTTTAGTGATCTAGTCTAGGATGGCACATCTTTCAGTATTTCCACGAGGCCTTTCAGAGTCTATAGAAGAGGGAAATCTCAACATAACAGAAAAGATTTCGCTGACCCTCTAAAAGGGCGCTGCGGAACCCCAGGGGTTCGCGGACCACAATGCTCTGTTGTCCCTAATTCTGATTGAATTTGTTGTAAAATGATAAAGTATGCATCTTCTACATTGGACAACAAATGAAAAACTATAAGCCACATACATTTTTCCTATAAGAACATTTTTTTTTTTTTTTTGTGTAAAAAAAAAATTAAATTTTTAAATTATTTGCTTTTAATGGATTACAAAAACATTTTGCCTGTAAAATTGTTTAAGTTTTTAAACATTATTAGTTGAAATATAGATGTCTAAGCGTTATAGACGATTGTAGCTATTCAAGTAGAAGTGCGGTTTTCCAGATGAAATACTGAATAATTTTCTTTAATTTATCACGAACTATTTTTCATTGGCTTATACCATCGCAACATATGGTCATGGTCGCAGACTCGTGGCTGGCATTTTTGAGTTATGGGTTCGAATCCTAGTGTCATTGAAGGCCCATCATGTAAAGGAATAGGTGCACGTTAAATCTGCTCAGACTCGAAGCTCTCACGTGGAGTGGAAGTTTGGAGGACAGTTTCAGCTTAGATGGTGTGTGTGAGCTCGACCTCGTCACTTGATCGAGGTCCGTCAGCAATAGCCTTTGTGTTGTTTCAGGTGCCCGCTGTAGCCTAGTGGTCAAGGTAACGGACTCGTGGCTGGCGTGTCATGAGTTCGAGCTCAGTACCGCCGGAGACCCGCCGTGTAGGGAAGTGATGCACGGTCAAGAGCTTAAACGTCCTCCCGTTGGTGTGGTATTTA
>BMAV01012584.1:39337-55713 GCA_019973955.1 Trichonephila inaurata madagascariensis
GCTCTTCAGTAGCACTGGGATCGAACTCATGACATGCCAGCCACAAGTCCGTGGCCTTGACCACTAGGCTACCACGGCTCTTAAAATAAGTAATCTTGATGCTGAGAAGTCTTTGAAAAAGAAATCTTTACTTATTAATTGCGCATTAAATATATTTAGGTATTAGTATTCCAAATATTATTGATTCATTAATCAAGCAGTAATAAGGTATCACTGCATTCCTAGTACAAAACAAGTAATATAAAAAATTTTTTTTTTAAGTCAATTCCAACTTTGAATAGAAAGTATTTTATAAACGATTGAAAATTTGAACAAGATAAATAGTGTGTGTGTGGGAGCTAATAGTAGGAATTGAAAAAAAATAATTTTCTTTTTTAACGCATCAACACTGTTTCTTCAAAATATTGAGGAATAAACTTCTCCCTTTTTATATATTTAGTTCACAAAAAAGTACTATACAAGAAGAGAATTTACTCAATTTTTAAAAAATATAACGTACAAAAATTGGGGGGGGGGGGGAATACAGTTTGCTCTGTATAAATCTAAAATCTAGTAGATTAATGATGAAATGTGGAGTGACAGTAAACGTGGAGCAAAAACCAATTTTCTCTCTTTAATGTACTAATTCCGCTTAAAAAATAAAATTTTCTATTTAAGGACTGTAAAAAGAGTTTAAATACTTTAGTTATAAATGGCAAACATATGAACAAATGTAGTAGAAATGCAAAAGGCAGGTTTGTCTCACTTTGCACTGTGGCATAATGCAAGAAGAAATGAGGTTCATTCGCGAGAAAGGGGTGTGGTCATTCACTCTTTTTCTGAGAGAATATCCTTTTGTGTGTAATTACTGCCCATTGTGACTGTCACACACATCTGGACCGAATGTCTTTCTTTTTTTTTAACTGTGCTCGTGTTCAAAAATTTCAATACGTACACTTAAATTTACTTTTCCTCACACAAGTAGATTTTCAATAAATACTAATATATTTCACTTTTTACATACAATATAGTTTCTAATATGTTTAACTTTATAGAAACAAAAAGAAAAAGAAAGAAAACAAATAAAATCTCTAGTTTTTTTTTAAAAAATTTGTTTTAATAGTATAGAAAATATTTTTCACCTTGAGTTTGGCACAATGTGTCCCAAGAGAACTCGATGCCAGAAATTTCAGCCAACCAACAATTAGAGGCAAATGAATTCATAAAAGAAAACAAGTGAAGAAGAGACAATAGGCGATATCTGGCATCATTCTGGTAACAACGAACATACTTTGCTATGTAAGGAGGATTCCTTACGGGCTCAACATTGCAGCAGTCTTCATTATCTCACAATTTTTAATCGTACAAAAACTCAAACTCACAAATGAGGGAGTGAGTTATATTAACGTTGCACAAAAAAAACAAGCGCTATTGGAAACGGACCTAGAAGTTTTGAGGTTCGATCATTCGAACCCACGATCACCAATTAAATTTAAAGAATGTTTACATCCTCCCAGAGTGCATTCCGGTGCGTTGCTAATTCACTGATAAAGGGCGACTGTGTGAACTGATCATTGAAACAATGCATAGTTTGTTGTTCCATTCTACCAAGGCATCGTAGGTACTCTGTTCAATGTCTTCAAGTGTTTTTGAACCAGAAAAAGTTCCAAAAAATTAAAATTTGCATTATATGGCCAAACTTTAATTTTGCTGGATGAATCAAAGGTTTTAACTTTCTTACCCGTGAAACATATCGAGCAGCTCCATTCCACGTTATTCAGTGTATAAGAATTTCTCAAAATGAAGAATAGGATTTAATGGTCCAATATTACTAAACAAAAACAAACAAACAAACAAAAAAAAAAACGATCGCACATTATTTTTATTCCAGTTTCCGCAGATTTACTTACTCCAAATGAAATATACATATTTATAAAACATGCCATTACTAGAGTTTTATAAGTTTTGTGAATTGCTCCTTCAAAGATTGTTTTATTTTAAATAAACGAATGAAAAAGTTGAGACAGCCTATGGGTTAATATAGAGAACGAAACTTTCAAACCTACAGGTTCTCATCTCGATCCAATATTTAAGAACAATTTTAAACTTTGGGTACTAATGATGAACCCTCTCAATTTTTAAAGCGTTTTGCGTATACTTTCGTGTGGTTGGCGGAGAGAATGAGTGAGTGAGTATTTTTTAACACCGGGAGTTCTTGGCGATAGACGTCGCCATTTAGAAACGCGGTCAAGTGACAAGGACGATACCAGAGTCGGCATCCCACTCTCCAAACTTCCACACCCCTCCAATGGGAGGATGTTTGAGCCTCGATAGATTTAACGTGCATCAGTAACACCAGGTCTGGGACCCGCGACTCGACGTCCGTGACCATAACCGCGGTCACTTGGCGAGGAGAAGGAAACTCCCAGCCAAATATTGAAAAATTTAAATCACTTTCACGTATATTTTAGGGTTCATTACACACAGAAATGAGCATTAAGAATAAAAAATGATCATAAAAACCCCTTCTTTAATAGATTGTCATTTCCGTCAACAAAATTTTACGCGGGCCTCTTCTTCTAATGAAACCAATGTATTTTAAGATAATGAATGCGCTCAAATAAAAATACTTTTATTTAAAACAAAAAACTGAGCACGGTGGGTAGAGAATTATTCAACTGAACGAGTTACTTGGATCAATCCGCAGGTGATACAGTGTGCTCAAATTACCGTAGTATTTAAAACTTCTTTTTATGTATTGTTACGAATGCTTTGAACTGGTTCTACTACTTAACAAGTGTTCTTGCATCGCTAAAAAGAATACCTGTCGAACGACATGAATCCTTCGGTTAGTGTAACTCTGAAATGAACAGAAACATGACGAATTAGCGAATAGGTCACGGATCTTACGGTTGGGTAAGGACCTCGACGAACCACTCTCAAAGGCCAGACGACGTCCTTGGTGCGTCTCACCCCTCCTAGTTGGCCCGGGCCGATTCGTCAACTCCCGAAATAGAACCCACAGGAAGAGAGACAATTGCGCCCCGCGCACCAACCTCAGAGGAAATGAATCACCCAGGGGATGGAGAAGATCTCTTTTTCTCTTAACAGAGGCGAATTAATAGTTTATCTGCCCCTAAAATGTTTGCCAGCATTTCGTTGTTGTAGCGTGATTCTTTGCTTGTAGAGGAAATGGAAAATATGGATTCCTCGTTCTTGAAATTTAAGAATGTTTTTTGGGGTATCTTTCCCCTCCCCCTAATACATTCTTCATAATCTGTTTTGCAGCTTTTACTAGTCAAATGGGGTAGATTCAACAATCGTAAGACATCACTAGAGTGACTGAGAGCTATATAACCGTCGCGAGTGAGTGAATATTAACGTCGCACTGTTCAGCTACACGAGGGCTTTCGGCGACGGACCACGTCATTTTGAACCATGGTCAAGTGATGCAGACGACACCTGAGCTGGCACTCCCCTTTCCTAACTACCTCACCACACCAACGGTAGGACGTCTCAGTTCTCGACAGATTTAACGTGCATCGCTCCCCTACACGGCGAGTCTTTAGTTGTACTGAGCTCGAAATCGTGACAAGCCAGGATCCGATACCTTGACCACTGTGCTACCGCAGCCCCCCTCACCACACCAAAGTGATGATAGTGAGTTTCGACATATTTGACGTGCAACGGCCCTTCCATACGGCGGGGTCGTCAATGGCTCCAGGACTCGAACCCGTGACACTCTGGTCACGAATTCGTGATTAGACACCTGTAGAAATTTTGGAATAATTTTATCAATGGTTCAATTACTTGAAGGTCCATTTTTTGTAGGGAAGGGAGGATAAAGAAATAATCTTAGAGTAATGTTACAACTGAATATAATAAAAGCTAACTTTCGGAAACAATCTCATTTTCTTATATGATAAAGAATCTATACAATTTTCAAGATAAAAATAGAATTCCTGATTGCATAATGTATACAGGGATAAATCTCGATATAAACTTCAAAAGGCGATACACAGCTGACAAACAAGTATCATTTACCAAACAAAACATGATCTGACAGCAACCTTTGAACGGCTGGAGCATTTACCGCTTCATGAAATGAACACGAAAATATGTGCAAAGGGAGATTGGAGAAAATGTATATTACAGACCACATTTTATTTTAAAAATTAAGAGAATAATTTTTCTGCACATGAAAATTTTTTAATAATATACGAATTATAAAAAATTACAGTATAAAAAAAAAGATAGCTTGAACAGAAGCACGTTTAACGCATTCCACGTAATGATCGAATTCACCATCCTCAAAGCTTGTAAAAAAAGATTAGATCCCTTTGCAGAAAATAAAGATAAGATCAATTTGCATTATTCCTTTCCACAAATAACAAGTTGAATAATTAGTTCACGCAATGCATTTATTTCATTCCACGACTTGAGGGCACTTCTTATATTAAGTTAAAATAATTCAATAAGATAAAAGCAATTTACTTAAAGTTTTGTAATGTATTCAACGTCTGCATTAATGCACGTAATTCAAACTCATAAATGTTAATGAGCAAATAACGGAATCGGCATGCAAAAATGAATTTTTCGTAAAGAAAGAGAACTTTTAACTAAGCGACCTTTTTTTATAAATATGAATAACTTTGTACTTTTCCATATCTTGAAATACTTCGAGAAAGATAAAACCTTAACGGAGCTTAAATTCTAAAATGAGAAAATACCTCAATTGAGATAAATTAAAATGAATAGACGCAGATATGTATTTAAACAATCTAATGACAACGAGTCTAGCCTCGAACACGCATACTAGGGCAATAATAAAATCTCCCCAATTAAAAGAGAAATTTATTTTTGGGACAAGTCCAGGGCGGCCTTCAGAAGGGAAAGAGTAATGATAATTAAGTAAATGATGACCCATTGAGCAACGAGGAAGTTGCAGCCAGTCCTTGTTTTAACACCTTGTTAGGTTCGAAAAGAAGACGCGGTTTCTACGAGTACGAGACAATTTCTTAAAATTCAGATTTCGTCAGAACACAATGTTACTGCCGACAAGATATAAAATCTAGCAGAATTTCTCTCTCTCTCTCTTTACGACTTTAAATAACAGCTTTTCACTAAGAAATTCGGAAGCGGGACAAAATGGTCTTAAACTTTCGAGACTGAACATTTAAAATTGGCATTTTCATTTATGTGAGTTTAGAAATATTACGATTTATAGTTTACGGGAGAATTCCATAAAGAGGGCAATATGACAAATTTAAAAAAAATTTAATCAAGTTAAATATAGAAATATCAGAATTTAAAAATGTTGAGTATCGGAACACAAAAGAAAGATCTCCAAAAATATAAAAGTGGTATAATTTTAGAAAAAAAAGGAAAAAAGTTCTTTTTTTTTTAAGTGAAAAAATTATTAACAATTATAGCGAAAATTCTTTTCACAGAGAGAAAACAGCAGACGATAAATATCAATTAAGAAAAGACCGAAAAAAAATCAAAATTTTGGAAAAGAATAAATAAATACAAGTAGACATCTATAATTACAGATAAAAAGGGAAATCTAAAAATCTAAAATTTGTATAATTTACTTAACTAAAAAATGCGTCATGAATAGAAGTATTAATTGATTCAAAAATAGGCATTTCAGATAAGAAATGTTAAAAGTTAAAATATATACAGTGGGCCACAAAAGTGTTCGTACACTTGCAATTTATGAAATTTAATGTTTTCGACTAATAAAAATTAATATATTGTAATTGTAATTTTTTTATGATATCTGCAACTTGTTCTTAATGGAATTACATAATTATTTTTTTTTAAAAAATAGTATAACTATTTTTTTTAAAAATTAATAATCAAAAAGCTACTAAAAATTACGCCACAAAAGTCTTCGTACACTTAACAAAAATCTCAACTTAGCTTTAAATATTGTATTTCTTTTTTAATTTAGGACTTAGTAGGATATTTTATAGTGTCCACAAAAAACAACTTTTAAGCTTCTTGGTATAGTTTTTATCAGTTTTTTGTAATTTCTGCATCGATTTTCCTCCATTCTTCTGTGATCATTGTTTTTACTCCATATTTTGTGTTTATTTGTCATGTATTCTTTTTTTTTACATCGAAATACGGGTATGGACATTTTTTTTTTTACGTACTATAATATACATGTACTTTTACGTAACCTACGTTCTAAAGACAGATTGCAAAAAAAAAAAAAACGTAAAAGTCAGTTTCCTGAATGCAGTGTTAAACATTTGTAACAATTTCTCTTCATGGGCAATTTTTTCTCTTTATAGCTTAAATTCAAACTGTAACCAAAGCGAAATTTGATACTCTCATGGTGGACAATTTAAAGTGGAAAAAGATTAATTTACATTTTAACGGATGATTAATTAATTGAGAATAGGTTAATTGCTTATACGAAATGCTTCTATTTATACATATTACCTCAATATCATAGCGAAAGGAAAGCCATTAAAATCAGGTTGAGCAAGAACAAATTATGTCAAAGAAAGCATCGCAAACCTAAACGCTGTATTTTCAATTACTGTTGAATATAATTGATGATATTCATGTAAATAAGGAAGTCGGCGCGTACTTTGGAATAATGACCAAAAACTGACCAATGAGTCCTTTTTATTAAGTCCCGTTCAAAATTAATGATGTTTTCAGAAATTAAAGTTGTTTTTCAACCAGCATTCTTAACGATCAGCAGTTTTTGGTTACAGAATAATTTAACTGTCTGGTTTATTAATGAGAAGAAGTGTTTCTTCACGAATTAATAAATTATTCATTCACTTTAGCTACGTTTTTAAATAAAATGAATGTGTTTCGAGATTTGCGCTTGGTCATGCTAATACAATACCACACATAGGCGAAAAATAAAAAAGTTGAAAGTGTACTTAAAACCAGTTACACCATTGCATCACCTCCATGGCAAGCAAATGACGGTCAAAGAGAACCGAAAGCATGCCACATCTTTTTTAAGCGGGAATATAAATAATTTAACTACCCGAGAAACAGACATTCATGTTTTTAAGTTGATAAGAAATTCTCGTGGAAAGAAGAAATACACAGAAGTATAGGTTTCATCATATTGCATACCTTTATCAAGGTTGACTTGTTTCGGGCAACAACCAATTTTCCAATCAAAAGAAAAACCTTTCACAAAGAAATTGAGCGACGAAGGCCATATGCCATTACAATTAATAGTGAGAAAAATTAACCATTCATTATATATGTCTTTTTATGTACAAATAAGTACATCATTAATATTTAGTTAACTCAGCAATTAAGTTTCGAGTTAATCGCAATATTAATAGTTATTTCTCTCACAAATACACTCTTGAGTATTTCGTTCTTTTTTAATTAAAGGAAATTCAGAAGTATATTTTTAATATTAGTTTGGCACTTGCGCTCAATTCACCCTTTAACTTTGGAAATGTTTTTATAGCCCCACTTTCGATTTATCCATATGCACTTTTCCAACGAACAAATTCTAAATCTGGTCAAAAGTTCTATCAAAAGAACTTTTCAAAATCTACAGATAATTTGTCATTCGATAAACTTCTTTCGAGAGTGGTATTTTGAATTAAGATTTGGAAGAAAATTCTCCGTTTTGAATACGTACGAACATTCGATACATGTTAATATTAAAAACAATAATTCGTGATTGAATGAACCAATGATTAAAGTCGTGAGTATTGTGACCTGTGAAGTTCAAGTTGAATTGCGGATTTTAGCCGACACCAATAATCTATCACGAGGCGCGTAGAGGTATTTGTACACTTGATGAAATACACAGGGTGTTTCATAAAAGATGGGCAAAAGAAGTAGAAGTACACATCCAAACAAACAACTCTCATCAAAAAATAGTCCATGCAAATGTTACAACTCCATTCCTGTTGCGAGTTACCGGGTGAAGAATGTTCTAATAGCATGCAAATATGATACAGGGAGAAAGAACTCGTATGTAAAGTTGCATTTCGATTAATTCATCAAATACACCGATTTGATAATGCAACTGTCAGCCAAGATAGGTACGTATCGAAAAATCTTGCCCTCCACTAATAAGCAGAAGGCTGAAATGTGCATTTTATCTATGGAACTGTAATTAGAAATGGTTCAAAGGTTCAAAGATTGTATAGGCAGCAGTTTCCCAACAGGCGGTAGTCTGACCTTTTGAAACATTTAACCACTTGCACCGACAGATGTGTGAGACGGGATACTTTTCAGCAACACGTTCCGTTCATTTTTGCACGTTAAGCAACAACAAACAGAACGTTAGTTGTAGAAGAACACATTCTTTATATAGTATCTGATCAACCAAGTTCACGAGCAAAGGGTAGGCACAATTATATGTATCGCACATCACGACATGCCGAGTACTGAAGGATCATGTTCAACGAGTCGAGTTTCTAGATTCGTTGACTTCGTCGTTCCACATGACGGAAATAATCCCTTTGAGTTAAAAGGATTATTTTCGTCGAGTGTAACTCGCCAGCTGGTTTCTGCAGCAGAGCAAGGTTAACCTAAATTTCCGGACAACTGTGCCTTTCACTTACAGATGCACTAAACACCCATAATCAACACATAATAGGTGGATGTAGATCAGCGATGCTTTTCTGTCAATGTTTGAGCAGGAATAATCGGAGACCACCCTCTCGGACATTATCTTCTACCAGAATGCCTTGATGGGGGAAAATATTCCTCGTTTCTGCATCAGTCCATTACGTACAAGACGTGCTAAAACAGATGTATGTAAGATTTCCGAAATGATGGATTTGACAAGGTGGTCCTGTCGCTTGGCGACCACACTTGCCAAATATTTCATATCTTTTTATGAAGACAGCTGAATGCTGTTATGTATGAGACCCCACTGAATCTACCTTAGAACTTATCGTGAGACTTATGGCCGCTACAGGGAAAGTGCACGACATGCCTGGTGTTTCCCACAACGTTCGTCAATCCTTTTTTCGACACTGTGCCGGTCACCGTTTTGAATAATTATGGTAAATTCCTGCCATTAAATTGATTTTGTAATTTAATCGTTCTTAGTGTGTTTTTGACTCGTATAACATTACCTTTGGCGCCATCTAGCACCTTAACGTTTTAACTCCGACTATGCATTCTTTGATGAAAGTTTCTGGTTTGGATGAGTTCTATCACCTCTTAAAATCTTGCACATTTAAAACAATATGTAATACGTGTATAAAGTGATGTGGTAGTTAAAAAGATGAAATCTCTCAAGAACCGTTCTCGTCACACTCGGCCATGTTTCAAAATTTCGAAATCGATGCATTAATTTCACTAAGACCTATGAGGAGGAAGAATAAAAACCATTACACTTCAAATTCAGCAGTACTTTTATAGTCTCCTCAATGTACCGTGGAAATTAGGAAAAAAGTACCAACCAAGGTGTCCTCGTCACTTGAACTAGGTCAAAACTAGTTAAGTCATTAACAGACCTTGTGAAGGTTAAAAGAGCGATTTTTTTCAAACCAGTCATCAAGTTTACTTTTTCAGCATGTTAAGGGGACACGGTACCCTGTACACAATTTCTTTTACTTAGATAGTTATAAGAATAACACATTAATAACCCTTTGCTTTTGTGGAACTTAAATGTTAATTATTTAGAAATCAAATACAGTGGCTGTAAATAACCGATCTCGAGATACATTCATTTCGAAAAGAATTGGGCGGTAAATACTTACGAGCTCGCAGAAATATTAAAATACCGTTCATATCTGAAATGAGCCATTGAGCGCCTAAAATATGTGCCACTGACACTAAAAAATGTGTAATATATATATATATCCTCTTTATCTAATAGACTCTAGGTGTCACTTGAAAGTGGTGTTTGGCGGCTAAAATACACAACGCCAGTTCCAGAAATAAACTTGTATTATTACGCCAACAACGAAGGATAACAGCCAGCCAGGTTTTTTACTTTTTTTATTTTTGAATGTGCAGTCTCTCCTTACCTCGACCTTTCCTGAGCAGAAGTGGCAGGGAACATTCTTATTCTGGCCGGTTTTTAGCTTTTGTTTTCGAAATTATTCGTGCAAGATACTCCATTCGTATTTCGACACGCTTTAAAATCGCAAACAACGCCGAGTACAATGGAATTTTATAATGACTCGCCGTCCTTTCCCTCGTTGCCACATTGGAAATAAAAGAATTTGTCGAATTTGAGAAAATTCGAAATTTGCATGAAGATTTGATGTATTCTTTGATGGAAAGTTATATTCCAGATTGCGTGCGCGTTTTGTACATTTTTGAGGGTCGTTTTTTTTTTTCATTACGCTGCTCGTAGAACGGATTCGAATATTTCACGCACGTTTCTTTACACACTACTGAATATATTTTAAACCAGTGTGTCCCAGAATTTTTTATTTTAATATTAATTGAAATATCTAAAATAGGGTTTTATTCTCAAATCCGTCTTTTGAATTCGTGTTTTTGTGTAATTTTCCGTGATAAATAAATTTCTTTTGATGTTTTTCAAAATTTAGCATTGTCACGAGGGAAAAAAAGTCTACTACTTAAAACATGTTTTTTTTCATCGCACTTTTTACTGCCCAAATTTATTTCACGACAAAACATTTTTATCGCCTACTCGTAAATTTTTCGTGTGATTTGGAGGAAAACAAATAAGTATATGCTAATATCCTTCCAATATAAATCTTAAGATCGGAAAAAATATTTCATTTCCAGCATTCTGGAAAAATTTATGAAAATTAAAATTTCTCTAAAATTAAAAATATTGGGGTTTTCTTTTTATCTGTGGAACTGTATAAATAACATTAGAATGCACAAATGGTCAGAAACTGTAAGGCTCACCCCTCCCCCATAGCTTTTGCTGATTTAAGAAAACTAGATCTTCTCGTATGATTTCAAGTCTCTTTCCCATTTATATGATGTGGTCAAGGCAGTAGCGCACACACAAGTTTGCCAAGGGGGGTGGGGGTCCACCATTCTTGTATCATGCTCCTTTTGATTTTGTCGATTTGGGGGAACAAAACACAGTAAAAAACTAATTATTGGGTAAATAATTAGTATTAATAAAATTAATCATTAAAAACAAATATTTAATAAAATTTTACGTATTATACACTTAAAATTATAATCAATCGGGAAAAAAATCAAGGGCTTTGGGGGGGGGCGAACCCCTAGGACATTCCCCTTGTGTGCGCCACTGGGTCAAGGTAACGGACTGTCATGAGTTCGAGCCTTGTACCGCTGGTCCCGCCCTGTAGGGGGAGTGATGCACGTTAAATCTGTCGAGAGCTCAAACATCCTCCCGTTGGTGTGGTGTCGTAGTTAGGAGAGGGAGGTGCCAGCTAAAAGTATCGTCCTCGTCACTTGACCATGGTTTAAAATTATGAGGTCCGTTATCAAAAGCCCTCGAGTAGGTGAACAGTGCGACGTTAATATTCACTCACTCACTCATCCATTTGGTATTGTGTACCAACGTAAAATATTTATATTTCTTTCTGAGATTTTGAATTACCGTAAAATCCGGAGTATAACGCTCACTTGTAATACAAAAAATATGATAGAAATTTAAGGGGCTCGTTATACGTTGGGTATGAACATGATAGCTTCAATAATAATAATAATAATAATAATAAAGAGAGAGAGAGATGAGCATAAAAGAAATTAGATATCTGCATATGTGGAAGTACTGTTTATTTAAAAGAAATGTGACGTACATAACGAACTTAAAATTTTGTAGTTCTATTATTATAATGCCATTTTTCGTAAACATTTTAACGAACGAGTGGTTGAGCGGTGAAGCCGCCGGTAGTGGAACTTTGTTGGTCTCAGGTTCAAAACCTACCGATTGCTACTCGCCAATTTTTTTTAATTTGATTTAAATTGACTCTCTGGAATTTTCCAGAGAGTTGCAGCGTATTCAAAAATTTGTTACTTCAAGTACTTCTAGAATATTCTATATGTCCCCACTGTATCCTATATAAGCTGCTTCCCTCGAGATGGGGGTGAGTTCGTGTGGTGTACCATCAAGTAGATCACGCCTGCCTTCTTGCATTCAATCAATTCTCATTGCTCTATTCAACCGTTGTATTGCTACCTGCTCTACTCCAAGAATCTTCCTGACAATATTATTTTTTCAAAATCCTGGGATAATACTTCGAATAAGTGACTTCAAAACTTAATAACATTGCATATATACTTTTGAGGTTTCTTCGTAAAAAAGAGGGTGTGCGTTATATGGCGAATGTACCTAAAAATGAAAAAACAAACAAACAAATGTAACTAGAAAGCATAGGTGTGTGTTATACGCAGGATTTTACGGTATGTTAAATGAAGACTTTCGGATGTGTCAAGGCTGCCGTGGTAGTAGAATGGTCTTATTCTGGAATACTTAGTGATGTTGTTTTTGTTGAATCGCGGGTGGCCGTGGTAGCCGAGTGGCTTAGGTATCGGATCGTGGCTTGCCTTGTCACGATTTCGAGCCCAGTACCACTAAAGACACGCCGTGTAGGGCAGCGATCTACGTTAAATCTATCGAGAGCTGAAACGTCCTCCCGTTGGTGTGGTGTCGTAATTAGGAGAGGGGGTGCCATCTCAGGTGTCGTCCACGTCACTTGACCATGTTTCAAAATTATGTGGTCCGTCGTCAAAACTCCTCGTGTAGCTGAACAGTGTTAATATTCAATCAATCTGTAGAATCGCGGGTACGATACCTTGTATCTCTAAAGAATCACCGTGTAAAGGGGGTAGATGCACGGGGTAAATATGTCGAGGCTCAAGTGTTCTCCCCAATGCTGTGGTGTAGTAGTTAGGAGAGGAGGTTCCATCTGAGTTCTCGTCACTTAACCGAGGTTCTAATTTGTGAGGTCCGCGTCGCCAATAGACCTCATGTAGCTTTGTGGTGCAACGTTAATCTTACTCCCTCTCACTTGATGGGTGTCTGTGAAACGATTTTTAACCAGTCCGGAACGTTAAGAATCTGAAGAAAAAACAATTTTCTAAATACAGTGAAAATCGTTTAACACGAAACTGAGGAGACTGAAATTTTTTTTTCGTGTTTAGGGAATTTCGTGTTAGGATATTGCACTAAAAAAACATATATGCAACAAAAGTAAGTTTATTAGACAAAATTTATTTTACAGAAATATGCATCTATGCATGTATTTAATAAAAGTCAATGAAACAAAAACATTCACTGAACTTTTAGTGAAATTTAATACAAAACTGGTTTTGCTTTTTTTAGCCTCTAATTGACAACAATTGTTCGATGTCTTCCATTTTGATATACTTTTCACCATTGGAATGTATGTCTAAATAATGGCGCTTACTTTTCACAATGATTCTCATTTCGGATGACCTGACAACATGAGTTTCATATTCATTTCATTTTCGTCGACGGAATCTGCATCAATGATATTTTACTTTGACACAACTCCAAAATGTCTTTGTTTGGCATTACTGGGGCTGTAGGTGCATACATTACAATCATTTACTGCACCGAATTCTTCCGACGATACAGCAGGACAGTCCGATAATACAGGAACTTTCTCAAACATTTCATGAAGTGTCAACTCAGTTTCAATACCCTTCTCCCGAAGGAAAATCTTTTCGTATTAAGTGATTTTCGTTTCGAGTTAAGAGAAAAAATTGCATGAAAATACTTAGTAGTTTTAGGGACCATTGTATTATTTCGAGTTAACCGATAGTTTGTCTTAAGCGCTTTCGCGTTAAACGTATTTCTCTGTATTTTTATCTTATTTACAGTTACAAAGAACGATGCAGATGTGGTTTTTTAACCGAAACGCTACCTCAATATATTTTTAATACCATTATTTTACTAACGACTTTTTTTAGTATCTAACAGAAGTAAATAAGAAATTAGAATGAAAGGCACACCGAATATCTGAAATTTTCAATGAAATTTCGGTATGTTTTAGTATGCATGTCCTCCCAATGAAACCTCCATTGAATCGGTATGTGACTATCCCGTACCTTCTCACACACTTGATCGCGATTATTCATGTTTTGATTGAGGGGATCAAATATCCGCAGATGCCAGCAATGCAGTTTTCAACCCTCCAGGACTGGTTGGAGGAGGTAAACGTGCAAGAGGAGCATCCCCCGGGGCATTCCAAAGATATGCAACGGAATATGGGACAAGACTTCCCTGTGGAGACCGCTTCTGGCGGGCACAAAGGGGGGTTCCACTCGGAGGAGAGCTTCAGAGGAAGGGCTTTTATAAGAGGTGGATAATATCCGTTGTCTCAACATTTTTTGTATTCGCTTTGTTCTGAAATTTTAGATTAAACTTTTTACAATATAAATTGCTACTAATATATTTTCAAATTTATTGATACTTCTCTTTCAATGCTTTGTACTATGTGCATATTTGGATTTTAATATGGTTATGGCTCCATAATTTTAATGTTTTGCTTTTGTCATTTTTTGTCGATCTGAGGTTTTACGGAATGGCTATAAAAAGATACACAACAAAAACCAAAACATTAGGATGTGCGATATGAGTTTTTATTTTCCCTTTTAATTTCTGTGGGTTCGAAACCATGGAGTTTACAGAGTGATTGCTTACTCACTTCGCTCTATAAAGCAGTGATTCTCAACCACTGTGCCGCCATTTTTTTTTTTTTAAAAAAATTAATTATTCTCTGAAGGAAAAAAAAAAAACGGGGGGGGGGATTCCAAAACGAAAACTTTATGGAGTGAGTGAATATTTACGTCGCAGTGTTCAGCTACACGAAGGCTTTTGGCGACGGACCTCTTCCTTTTGAACCATGGTCAAGTGACAAGGGCGACTCCTGAGCTGGCACCCCCTTCTAACTACCTCACGACACCAACGGTAGGACGTTTGAGCTCTCGATAGATTTAACGTGCATCGCTGCCCTCTACGGTGAAAACTGTCATAAACTATTTTACATAATGGATTACAGATAAGTAAAATTCTTTTAAACTTATTTTATTGTTATTGTGCCACCAAATTTTGAAATTGTTAAAAGTGTACCGCTATAATAATTAAGTTGAGAATCACCGCTACAAAGCAACACAAAAAATATCTTGGACGGACACCGTACTTTTGAATTCGGTCAAGTGACGAGGACGACACTGAGCTGGCACCCGCCTTTCTCCAAACTTCTACACTACACTAACGGAAGGACTTTCAGCCTCGTCAGATTTAAGGTGCATAGGCCCCCTCAACACGATGGGTCTTCTGTGACAATAGGGCTCGAACTCGTGACAATATCAAATCTGTGACCATGACTACTAGTCTACCACGGCCATCCAAGGAGCTCTGGAACATCTTCATGTGCAATAATTTTTGTGTTTGGAAATGGCGGAGGGAGGGGGTGGAAATGTTTCGAAACTGTTCAATACGCATACGCAGCTGAGACGCACGCCACGTGGTTTACCGGCTCACTCACATAACCCATTATGAGTAGATTTAACGTCACTCAAAGAATGTCTTTTTTTGTTCCTTTCAATATGTCGTGCCTTATGTCAGGGGTGTTCAACCCAAATGACCTTCAGAAAAACATTATAATCTCGCGGGCGCACATAAAAATATCTACCTTTATATCAGATTTAAAAACAAAAAAAGAAACATTTATTGGAGTATAAATTTAAAACAGAATGAATTATTATGATTGTTTTCATTATTTTTCATGTATACAGACATAGATAATAATGTTTATATAATATAATAAAATGCAATGATCAAATAATGTTTAAAATATTACAGTTGCCATTTTCTTAAAAATTACGGTATTCCTTTTGAATTGATTTTTCGTTACTCATTGCTGAAATTTGATTGTGCTGTCATTCGCAAGCGATTAAGTATACATTGCCCTTTATCTTAACCGTCCTGAATATTTTTTTAAACTTTAAAATCATCTCTGACTGCCTCTTGCTTTTTGGGCACTCCAAACAGAAAAGGAGGGGAAATGAAAGTCGCACACACTGAGAATCATGTACCATTCATAGGGTAAAGGATCATAATGCAATTCGAAGTTTATTAAAAAAGAATTTATTATAGTAAAATCAAATGTAACTGTTTGATAAAATATAAATCTATTTTAATCTAAAGGATATTTCTATTATCAAAAAGCGCATTTATTTTAAAACAAGAACAGGTAACAGGCAAACACATTGTACATTTATATATATACACTGGTGTGCAAAACTTAAGCAACAGGTGGGTTTATTGCCATAACTTCACGAAAAATCATCTGAGGGACATGAAATTCTGAAATGAGGGAGGGTATTATGTACGTAAAGGATGACGAAAGCATCGGCGCTGAAAAAGGAACACAACGCATACGGTATGGAATCAAACAAAAACAAGCTTTATTGAACGCATAGTATCGTGATTCATGATTGTCGAT
>BMAV01012584.1:56113-67129 GCA_019973955.1 Trichonephila inaurata madagascariensis
ACCGCTTCTTATGTTTTGTTCCTGATATTTGCATACGCATGACGTTTCTACTGACTTACGTGTTCACTGTATTGATCTCCGGACCTCCTTTTCCGCAATTTCATGGCTATCTGCTAAATTTTTACATTGTTGCTTAAGTTTTGCACACCAGTGTATATATAAATTTCCCCTCGAATAAATTTCAAAATGAAAAACTTTTAAAACCTGATATTTAAAATTTTTTAAAAAAGAGTCGGTGGGCTACAACTTACGTACTGGCGGGCCACATGCGGCCCGCGTGTTGGTCACCCCTGCCTTATATCTATGACATTTAATATATTGTTTGATTTTCATCGATGTAAAGCATTTTTATGTTTTCATTTTTAATGTCCGTCCTATAATATACATGCTTTTGTACTATCCTTCGTCCTAAAATACATGCATTTGTTTCTTTTATTAGATAAATTTAGAAAGATTTTGTGTGAAATTTAGAGTGTGTGAGAAATACTTTCTGAAGACACTTATTTAAATGCCTATACTGCCCTTTTATCGTGATATTGCCTGTGTTTTGCCTGTGACTGCTTATTTGCTGTATCAGCTTGAAATTGTTGATTGATTTGTTTTGACATCCGATGACGTTCGGCTTAAAATATTAGAATTAACTGTTGTGCTGACTTCATGGATATTGTTTATAATTTGATTCCTAAAATTTGGAGTTTTCATTAATCCTTTCGTATTATCTATAGCCACAAGCAATAATTTTAGAATCGGTTTAATGAGGAAAATGTACCTTATCATACTTTTCTCCCTTTTTTTTAAATTTTTTTCCTTTGAAATCAGGAGTTAAATTGTTTATTCGAATTCTCATCACAGCCTTCAAGTTTATGTCACCCAACTTATGTCTCGTTGATCTTCATGCAAGAAATCTTTGCTCACAAATAAATGTCGACCCGAATACGGAGAATACCCACAGCAAATTTCTTCATACAAGGACATTTTTCAGCTGACAAAGATTTGTTCAAGTCATTGTCATAGCATGAAACATTTTCTTCACACTGTGATCTGACTGCGTATCAATAAGCTCCAGCTGCATCTCCTCGGGTTCTGTATCAATATCAGCATTCATAGGACAAGAGAGCTAATAGAATTTAGACTCAATTTTCTTAAAATTCTGAAATCTTCTTGCGACCTCGGCCTCCAAAAATTGCAGATGATCACTAAACTTAACAAAAACTCTTCCAGGTACTTTGTTTTCTTCATGAAGGAATTCTGTTTTTATAATTGCGAAATACTTAGGACGAATCTTTGATCGCGCGCGGGAAAGAAATCTCGATTCAAAGTGGATTTTCTGACCGTCTTGGAGGGCCGATATTTGCCCACACCTGCTCTAGTGTATAATTTCTTCCTTCCATCGAATTTCTAGAAAATCTATCGAAAGCTCAATTGACCTCCCCCCCTCCCGTTAATATGAATTCTTATTTTTTGTTTTGTTTTTGGTATTTGAATTATTTAGTTCACTTTAATATCTTTCCATTGCAGATAAAACTCCCAATTTCTTATTTAAAGTAGTCATATTTTACTCTTTTTTTTTCATTTGGAATCATCTATAAATTAATTAGATATTTCAAAGTGCCCAAATGAGTTCATGGCTTTGTTTAGGAAAAAGAAAAAACTTGTGGCATAGTTAAGAAATATTGTCAATGGCATCCGGGTAGTTAAATCTTTACACTTCAGTAGAGTTACAGAAAATCGGCACTGTGACTGCCTTGAAACTGAAGTATCTCGGCATTCACCTTAGTTGTTCCATATAGACTGAGAATGTTGCAAATTTTATAAAATAAACAAATATTGGATGGTTCCATTTGAATTTTCTCAAGAAGGTGCAAAATTTGTAAATTGTTTACATAGGTTTTTCACATGGAACTGAACAAATTAGAACGAATATTTAATAAATTTTTTTCACATGGAACATTTACGAACATTGAATTACACTTGTTTTTAAAATTCCAACGTAATAAATATATATGTAGAAATAAATTTTGAAAAAATAATTAATATTCTTGTTAAAGTTATTAAATGTTATGTGTTCATTTTATTAACTGTTTCTTATAATTTAAAAAATATGCATCTCTCAATCTATTTTACTTGTGACCGTATTCCTTCAGAGATGCCAAGCATAATCCGTTTCTCAAAATTAATTTGATTCAATATGAATATCTTATCTTTTCTTATTCATTCCGCTGCTGTTATTATTAATAATAACTCAAAAAATGGATAATATACCCTTTTTTCATCTCCCATTTGCTTTGTATTTCTTACTCTTAAAATTTATACGAATTCCTTCGATAATAAGTGATATAGCCTAGATTATAGGAACAGTTATAAAAATAGGTTCATAACTCTCTCAAGATGTCTCAGTGCTATGATGGGCAATTCCTTAGGTGTGGGTCAGGGGGAAAAAAAGGAAAGGTGTTTGGCGAACCCGTTATTTATTATTGTAATGTAATAAAAGTTTAAAGATAGTCTTTATTTTTTTTTAAACCTGTGAGTACTGATACAATTAATGGAGCCATTACTGGTGTTTTTTTTTTTTTTTTTTTTAAATAATTGTATGCATGTTTATTTGTGTGGGCTCCATTTTTTGCTTATGCAAAATTTTATGCATCAATTTCTACATAAATTCTCACAACTATTATATTTGCATGTGCCAATTTTTTCTTCTTTTAAATTTTTGCATAAGCAAAAGGAGCACGCTTTATGTTGAAATTTTCAAAACTCTTGTCTTCAAATCAGCGACAGGCCTGATCCAAGTTCTATGTGAAAGGAGGCGTGTCTTGCCGAGGGCTGTAGTTTGCTCATTATTATCCTAGTGCAGTGGTGTACACACACAAGGTGCAGACTAACAAAATTTGAATTTTTAGCATAAGAAAAATTACAACTAGGTGTTTTCTTCAAAGTTTTAACAAATGTACCCTCTCCCATGAAAATAGTCTGGGAACGTCACTATCCTAGTGTAACAGCTTACTAGGACGATCCAGAGGTTCTTCGCAGAAAACACCATACGTCTCTTTCATCTCATCCCTTTTTGTTGGAAAGGAGGTTGTTACGGACAAGATATTTTTACAGTGTCTTGAAAAACTACTGGCCCAGATATTGGTGCCAAAACCCTTTGAGACAACTTGCGCCATCTAAGAACAGCTAGTCGCGTAAACGGTCTTGCATCGGGGTGTCGTGTACTTGTACAATAGACAGAATTACATACTTCGATTACACATTCGAAACTCTTAAAAAATTTTAAAAAAAAAGATATGAAATTTTAAGGCACCTTTTTAATTATTGTAGGGGAGAGAAAAGTAAATATACTTTATTCTCTCATTCTGTAAAAAGAAAAGAAGAAGCTAGAAGGCGTGGCACACACACATTACTTTCATTTTCGGGATGTAAAATTTACTGCACCCCCGAATTTCAAGGATAGGATATTAATTTTTTGATATTTTTTCATAAAGTGTTCTTTATCGATTATATCATATTTAAATAACTGGACGAACGGCATACTTCTTTAAAGATTGTTACGGTAATAAAAGAACAAATTTATTAAATAGGTATTTTTGTTGTTTCACTCAGTTAATATGAATGAATTTAATTAATACTTAGATTAATAAGAGATAGACAAAAATTAAATTAACAAGAATGAAAAATCTTCTAGATAAAAAATAAAATTGTTTGAAGTAAATGTTCAATGAAGTAATGAATATTTATATAAAAAAATTATATACGGAGGAAAGCATTTACCTTTTTCTTAGTTATAAATGAAACTTTGGTAAAGTTGAAAGTGAGTAAAAGATTTATTGAATAAAAAATAGTATTTTTGGAGTGTGTTGTGCGTGCTGCACACACAAATGTGTGTATTGCATTTCGTGATATTTGCAGTTTCATTTATAACATTTTTTTCAAGACATTTGAAAATGAATTATGATTTGTTATAATAAGGATTCCCTTTTGTTCCTTTTACTGCAATTCATAATTTTACTTTAATATCAGTATAATTTTTTTTTTGTATCGCTTTGCTCTTTATTAAAAAATTTATTACTTAGATCATAATCCTTTCCTTATTTGTTTAGACATATATCATATTATCTTGTTACAATTTCATGTAACTGCACAGTTTTTGAATTTTGTTATTGAATTTTTTATACGTATTTAAATGTCTTCCATTACTCTTTTGAATTTTGTTATAATTAAAAAAAAATTTTAAACTGTTTAGAAATATTTTGATATGGTTTCGATAGATGGCGCCATGTAGCATTTCGTATTCCGCGGTTATGTTTAAACGTGTACTTAGAAAAGGGATGATGGTTCTTATGAATGAATAAATAAAATTTTAATATGAAAAAAAGAACGAGTCATTTAATTTTAAAATTCAATTTAGTTTCATTTATTTCACATAAACACAAAAAGAAGTAAAAATTAATGTAACTTTTATTTTTTTTAAAAGCCCGTATAGTGATGTATGTTTTATGAATTTAATGGCATAATGTGGTATATACGAGTAGTAAACAATTTATTACTTTTTGCAGAGGTGATCAGCTTGTTTGGGTTCACGGTCCACATTGTAGAAGCGAAGGTTACCGGTGGTCTGCACCTTTTAAAAAGGATTGTATTCACATAAAAAAAATAATAATAAATATAAGTTGAATAAAATAGTGACAGTTTTATTCAATTTATTTACAGTGCTAATTGAGTATTATCCATTGCTGTATGCACAAGTTTCGAATCAGTTTAATGAGACAAATGTACCCTATCATACAGTAGCGCACACAGGAATTTTTCAAGGGGGGAGGGGGAGATCCAGGGTCGAAAGTCCACTATTCCCGTATCATGCCCCAATACGCCGCCCAACATATTCTTTTGATTTTGTCGATTTTCGGGAACAAAAAACAGTAAAAAATTAATTATTGAATGAATAACCATTCATTAATAATACTAATTATTAATAATAAATACTTAATTAAATTTTACGTACTATTTACATAGAATTATTTTCAATCGAAAAAAAAATCAAGGGCTTTTGGGAGGGGGGTTCCGGACCCTCAGGACCCCCCACCACCTCTTGTGTGCGCCACTGCTATCATACTTTTCTACAATTTTTTTTCTCTTATTTTTTTAAACCAGGAGTGAGATTGTATGTTTAAATTCTCACGATAGTCAGTAAGTTTGTCATTTTGCTGTACTTGCATCTATATTTACTTTTGTTGATCTTCATGCAAGAAAACTTTGCTCACAAATATATGTCGATTAAAATATAAAGAACAATTCCCCAGCAAATTTCTTCATTCATGGAAATTTTTCAGCTGACATGATTTTGTAAAATTTTCAATGTCATGGGATTAAGCATTTTCTTTACATTGTAATCTGACTGTGCTTCAAGTTCAAACTGAAGCACCTCAGATGCTGTATCCATATCAGCAGTAACGGGATAACAGAGACCCAATCTTCTATTTAGGCTCAATTTTCTGGTGACCCCATCCTCGGAACTGTGTTGATCAGAGGTGTCAAACTCGCAGCCCGGCCGATATATCCTCACACAATAATACGTAGTAAATTTTTTTATAAATTTCTCCCGCGCGAAACTGGAAAGATAGCAAAAGAAAAGAGATGTCGAGTGTCGGGTATAAATATTAATTTTTTGTTGTTGCTGTTCTTTTATATATGTTTATTACAATGTATTATTCGAAATAAACCTATGTTTCTATGAATATTGATTTTTTTTTAGGCCCATCTAAATTTAAACCTTGTTTGCTTGGCCCGAGTTAGAGCATTTGAGTTTGACACCCCTGCTGTAGATTATTTCTTTGTAGAAACATTTTCAGGTACTTTGTTTTCCTAATAATGAAAAATATTAGACGAATCTTTGATCGCTCACTGGAAAGAAATCTCTGTTCAAACTGAATTTTCTGTCTTTGTTTTATTGTTTCAGTATATATATATTATATATATATACCGAAGTATCAATAGCCTATGAATTAAGTTTAGGTCACCGATCATAATCTACAACCAATTTTATTCTGTACATCTGTCAAATGCTTGTTTGTGTTAGCGAAACTTTCGTATGATGAGTAAAATATTAAGATTTGGCTTAGATTTAAGATAGACATTTAAAGATTTATATAGCCTTCGATTCATATAGCCGTAGTAGCCTAGTGGTCAAGGTAACGAATTCGTGTCTGGCGTGGTGTCATGAGTTCGACTCTAGTACTGCTGAAGACCTGCTGCGTAGAGGAAACCTATGCACGTTAAATGTATCGAGGCTCAAACGTACTCTCGTTGGTGTGGTGTGCGTAGTAGCTAGGAAAAGAGGGTGTTAGTTTAGATGTCGTCCTCGTCACACACTTGACTATAGATCCAAAATTATTTGGTTCGTTGCCAATATCCCTCTTGTAGCTTTATTGCGACGTTAATGTAACTCTAACTAATCCTCCACATCATATTTTGTTTCATATCTGTTGTCCTTGAAGAAAGAAATGTTTTTATAAAATATTATACATATAAATTTTAATCTGTTGCATATATATGTCTTGGGAAACGACCCCGGATCATCTATCGTTTTGTCTGCGAATACATGTAATCTATGTGGGTTAGTTTTCCTTTTATGTTATTGTAGCTTAACATTTTTTAGAAATACAGAAGGGGAAAAAATTGTGTAAAAGAGTGTTTTGCTGCAGAAATATAATAATTTAATTTTTAGTAACCGTACATATTATTTAACCTTTAGAGAAATTTTGAGAGCATTATAGATATAATTAACTTATTTTAGTGTTATTTAATGCCAAATTACTTCTGCAGATTAAACTAAATTTAAAGCATAAAGTTTAATTCTCAAAATGAGCTCTCGAAATATCTTCAATTGTTACATTCTTAGTTTAGTTTTAGTAAATTGTTTTTTGTTAACTTAATCTCTAATTCGAAATATTTATCGTAATTTTTTACTTCTAGTCATGTTTAATACTTATTGTTTTGCAATTGCTTTTCCTGAATAAACAGAAGAATTAAATCTCTTGCTGTGTTGATTAAGGCAGTGCTTACCAACCTTTTTATCGCCGCGGACCGGTCAACGTTTGATAACTTGACCGCCGTCCGCTGAGGATGGGGAGACGTTGATTGCTTGCATTTTAGATTGTTTTGATTTAATAATTTTAATTTAGTTGTGTATTTTTTTTTTTTGAATATGCTTTATCTCTCTTTAGAATACAATACAATTACACCAAAAATAAATATAAAGTGATTTAACATGGAATATAGTTATTTCCATGTAAAGTCACACAAACCCGAGAGAAATATACCACAGTAAATAAAAAATAGAAATAATTTATTGTTCCTTTAGAGGCTCGGTACCACTTGATCCACGGACCGATACCGGTCTGCGGGGGGGGGGGGGCCTCTGGCTTAAGGTATTAAAATGGGTGTTGCTTAGACTCATACTTTCTCAGGATTCCTCCAAAAGAAATTAATGAATTATTTTGTTATTGTTTTCTTTCATTCTTAAGCCATGTTTCAAAATCGCAACGGATGTATGATTTCACATTTTTTTAAAAAAAAATTCTAGATTTAAAAAAAAATTACACCTTTTTTTTCTGTTACATAATACGTATTAAAAAAAATTAATAAAAGTTTCCAAAGCTTTTGAAAGGTTTTTCTTTTTTAACAACACGTAAAAACCAAACTTTTTATAAAATGTTATTATTCCTCCTTCAATAAAAAGTTTATCTGTACCTATTTATGATCATCTTTTTCATATAAATATTTACTAACATGTTTTGATAAATACTAAAACTCTCTTTTTTTTATGGAAATTTTTTTTATTAATATTATGACAATATATTTTTATATATGAAATGAAATAATCAAGCAACTCCAAAGAAAACAGTCTGGAATCTGAACTAATAATAAGAGTTTTTATTCAACAAAAACGGTATATTTTGTTTATTTATTCATTCATTTTTAGTTTTAATATTCATACATTCTTATATTTTCTTTTCCTTTTGCAATAACAGTTGGTTAATAATCTAATGTTTTTCTAAGTTTTATTTACATTATGCTTTGAATATAAATATTTAATTTGGGGGAGGTTGTATTCATTTATACGTACTTCAAGGACTAAAAAAAATCCATTTACAGAAACCTGTGATTATATTTAACAAATGGTTTATTACTGATTTAATGAACGAATAATTAATAATCTTATATTTTATCCATACTAGTCTAGCGTCCTTTTTAAGACTTTGATTTCTTAAATTTCCAGTTTAAACTTTTTTTTGGAATAAAAAAAAAACATTGCATTTCATACAAAGAAATTTATGTACATCTTTCAAAATGATTTAAAATAAATGTTTTGAAATTTTTAGAACTTAAAAAGAGAGAAAAGCTTAAGTAATGTTATCCACTTAACGTTCGAAAACGGAATGAAAAGATGAATATTATTTTGAATGTGTAAGAAGGATAGATATTTTCAAGTAATTTAAAGTGATTCTACAGATGTTTATTTTATTTATGTTTCGTATATTTTGAATTTATAATCCATAATTAAAACATTAGATTTTTATCCATTTTGTTGGAAAAATTATAAATATTGTTGTATGTAAACTTGTAGATTCTTCGTATAATGAAACCATTTTAATGAAGTAATTGATGAAGGAAGTGAATAATCATTGGCGCGTTTATTTTTATAAATTGTTGGAAGTTCTTTGACTTGGAAGTAAAATAAAGTGGTGGCTCAGATAGTCAGAAGTTAATTTCAGATATGCACCCATATTTGCAATAATATGGTTCAATTATGAAGTACAGCTTTATTTTACCCCACTCGCACCACTTTTTCATGTGATTATTATGAAATTAAATAGTTAGATTGGGTTTTGTTTTTAAAACATATTTTGAATCGTTCTGTCATATTTTATGTCGCATGTTGGAAAAATTTCCCGGTAATGAATCAAAACATGTCAGCAAGTATTTATCTTTAATATTTTAAGGACTCGTGCTGACGAAGCGGATTAATAAATTGTTTCCAATGTTTGACGTTGCAAAATCAATTTAGTAGTTTAATGCTCGGAATTTCGATTGTGTACAGAAAACTCTCACAACTCCAATTAGATGGTTATCGCGTTAGGCCTTATGGAGTCATCCGTTTCAAATTGCGCTGCGCTACTTCTACATAACATTCTGAGAAAACAAGAGACTTCTTTTTGGAAAAAAAAGAAAAAGAACTCGCCATGAAGTGTCAAAAAATTGCGTTATCGCTCTTGTGTAGTACACTCATATCCACTTCCGTCTTTACGTCACGAGCAAACCATGTTCGGTAGTTAAAAAGATTGCTTCGGAACTTTATCAATATTCGGTCCTGCTCTTCTACTTAGGAAGCGCTTCGATCGTTTATTCTGTTAACGACGGATTATTCCTAAACGAACAGACGATTTTTATAACGAACAGGTTGTAAAATTAGAATGGAAGAAGATTCTGTTGGTAAGATTTTTTATTTTTGTTCATTTAACTATAGTTTTTGAGATTTTTTTTTTTACTTATTTTAGTCAACTGCATAATATATTGTTTGACAGTTCATTATAAGAAGCAAAAACTGTTCACCGTATACACTTGCCACATAATAGTTGTACCGGAGCTGAGAAACGAGGGATTATTTATAGCCTTTCTCTTTTCAGAATGATAAATTATGTTTTTAAAATTACTCTAAACAGAATAAAATTTCAAGATGTATTTTTCGAAAGTATAGGAAAAAAAAAAATTCTTTTCTTTTTCCCATATTTATAAAAATCTTTACTTCATTTCAAAAACAAATTTAGAATATTTTACTACCGTTTCCATTTTTTATACAAATTACAATGCTTAAATTATTTTTTTTTAGATTAAAGACATTCTTTATTAAGAATTAAATGCCGTATTTTGAATATTTTAACTGAAATTTAAAAAAATATATTATTAAAACTAGCTTTATTCTGCATTGTGTGTCAATTCTGTTAAAGACTTTTATGTTGGCTCTCATCTGTACCAAATCTCAGAAGTACCATTTTAGATTTCCATAGTCTGTACCATTTTAGATTTCCTATTTGTGTATTTTCACTTATTTATTTATTTTTAAAATAATTATCTTTTCTCAAAAATAGATAATTTGGCCGCATTACTTGAGCACCTGATTTGTCGGTGTTCAAAATTTATAGTTCTAAAATTTGTTCAAAGGTATCGAACTTATTTCTTACCAAATTCATAGTATTTGCTTAAAATATTTTCTTTAAGTTTTTTAACACGTAGCTAATACTATAAATTACTTATATTACAGTTCTTTAAAGTATTTATTATGTTAATTTTAAGTTATATTGTTTTTAAATGCATGTTTATATACATGCTTATAGATTTGTTCAGATATTGTTTAACATAAAAGTACCACATTATTATTTTACTTTTCTTTATTTTATAAAATACGACCACAAAAAGCAAAGAAGGTCAATGGATTTATTGCTTAGTTGTGCCTTTATTATGGACATAAAATTGTAAAATTGCTATAAGTTGAAAAAATAAGTAGTTTGCTACCGAAAGGCCGGAGTGATAATTCTTTTCTTTGTCAAATATGTGTAACGCTACATCGGCATACCTCAGCTATTGCTCTTTTTTTCGACTCCTTCCCCCTGTATTTACAAACTTCTGTTGAGACGTTTGATGCATGTTTTTTTTTTTTTTTTTTTAACATTAACGAGTGTCTGTTCAACTTGATATATATACCTATAAAAACAGCCAAGAAAGGGTAAAATATTTGCAAAAACTGTAAAAAGTAACAAATTTTATTTACTATTTAGAAGTGAAACGAGCAGTAAATTGAAATGCAAATTTGTTTTGCAGTGCTAAAGCAAGTGTATCGCTAGAGACCAATATTTATGTTAATCTTGGCAATAAGTAATAAAGCCCATCCGTTTATACGTACGTTATAATATCGTACTGTTAGCTTAAGAGCATTTCTATTTTTGTGAAAATAAATGA
>BMAV01012584.1:67529-80436 GCA_019973955.1 Trichonephila inaurata madagascariensis
TATGGAACCCTAACGCCAGCTAGACTTTAGAATCGGGTGGGGCACACGCCATTTGTACGCGGCTGGCATCGTAGTGATTTTTCTCTACAACGACAATGAGCATGTTAAGCTTCATCGGTTGCTTCCAATGAAGGTACATGTGTCTTCTACACATTTTTCGAATCATTTGCTTAAGTAAAGACAGGCGCATCGATTGTGACAAACCCGATTCTAAAGTCTAGCTGGCGTTAGGGTTCCATAAATGTCTCTTTTAGTATGCAACTCTTAGTTCTTAGTAAAGACGGTCACCCCAAAATGTCTTGGCGGTCTACCGGTCGATCACGATCGACTTAATGCCCATATCGACTTTAAGGAGTGTGAAATTGTTGCTTCTTAAAGGCAACACTATCTCTAAATATCCTCAAAAATTTATTTTCTTGAATGACTTCTGTTCTTCAAAACAACAAATGACAGAATTTTCTGTTAAAGACAAGTGGATATGTTCAATTCAAATAAGAATGAGCAAATGTTTTCAGGATGGATTAAATGTCAACTGTGAAGGCTTTCGATGTGGTCAGTAGATCACGCACATCGTGAAAAGAGAACACTTCACACAATCAGACCTTGAATCTATTTAATTTAAAATGATCGTCGGAAACAGATACTTTTGACTCTGTTTACATTAAAATGACGAGTTCTAAATTCCACTGCGGTTTGTTTTCGTAACCGAAACTGAGATAGTTAGAAAGTTTTACGAGCTTAGTCTGCATACAGTTGCATAAATATTATCATTTTACGTATTTTTTCTTCCTCGGAAGAGACATAACCTCCCTGCGACTGTAACTGTATACAGAGATGAAAATTCTCCTGACCCGAATTCTTTTTTTAGATTTTTAATGTTCTGTTTACCCGCGTTCGAATTTCACTTTTTGAAAAGTTCTTCTCCCGTACGTTTTCTGAGGAGAGATAAAGTCTGTTTTGTTTAAAATTCAGCGAAATGAAACGTCGGTGGAACGATTGTGAATGGGCGCCATTTTTTGTTGATTCATTTTTTGTTCTTTTGTGTTGTATGCTGCAAGAAGTGGGACGAACGTCTGGATCGCTTCCAAAAGTGTTCCCCCTCCCCCACCTTCAAGTTAACAATTGCGTAAACGAATTTGTAACGTTCCTTGTTGTTCCTTCTTTTGACACAGTCTTTATTTATTTTGTCTCTGAAGAGTCGAAGAATTGCGTGACAATTCCTCGATAGCTACGTGCAATATTGTGTTGTGAAAGTTGCACCGCTTGGAGATAAAAATTTTGTTCAAATTACCGAGACATGTGACCTTGAAATTGCCTTTGAAAACTGCAAGAATTCATTTGTTTATAGAGTGGAAGTAATTGGAAGTTGGTGGAAATATGCTCTTCTTCCTCTCTCTCTCTCACACATTTTGAATTCGCAGAAATCAGATAAATGGATTATAGCGAAAATATTTCACGTCACAACTCGATTTTTTAAAAAGGTTTTCTTTCTGAAACATAATTTTCCTCAAATGAGTTTTCAAATAACTTTTTTTATTTGTGTTTTAGCGTACAAATCTCTCAGTATCCCTTTGGCTTGGTATCTGTCAAACACATATATAGTATACTAGCTGGTATACCCGTTCTTCGCATGGGTGAATTGAAAAATTAAACAATGCAGACTGAAGGATAAAGAAGTTGGTAATAAGTTCATTTTATGTGAATTGTAAATTATGCCAAAAGCTTTTTTTTTTGGTTAGCTGAACAAAAAACCACGCTTGCTAAATTTTAAGTCTGTAGATATAATAGAGTTGATGAAAAAAATATTTTTTTTATTTATAACGCTCCGTAACCCTCTTGTGGGTCGATTTTTGCAAACACCTTCCTTCTGCTCAGCAAAAGTAACATATTATTACAAATTTTGAGTAATAAACGCTTAAAATAGTGTAAATAATTTGTATCTGGATGTGTAATACTTAAATATTACTTTCTGATGCATTTACTTTATGTTAAGAGGACACGGTACGATTCAATTGACAAAAATCGGTTAAAAAATCAAATCTAATTTTTCTAGCCTAAATTAATCTTTATATACTTTTCTATAATCTCACAAAATTTGAAATCTCTAAACAAAAAAAAAGCAGAATTATGATAGATTTTTCGTTCGTTTTTATTCACACCCTTATGGCAAATCAAAGCTTTAAACTTATCTCAGAAAAATAAATTAACTAGTTTGTCTTCATTTTAAATGCTAAGGCCTTTTTTCTATTGTGCCTAATGCTTTGAAGTTTTTTTTTACCTATTGCTAATAATAGTACATGCAACAAAAGTTGGTATGCATTTTTTAAATCAAAGCAATACTTATTTTTTTAAAAAATATTTGAACCCAGAATTTATACTTTTTTTAAGGAATTTTCAATAAGCGTTCACAAAATGAAGCATTGTACAAATACCAATAATATTATTGCAAAACCCATACCAGCTTTTGTTATACATAGTTTGACGTACTTGTAAATCAAATTTCATGCTTATACGTAAATTTTTGTAGGAGGAGTAGCATTTTAAAATCACAAATTTTAAGTTTTTTTTCCTTTAAAAACTAAATGGCTAGCTTTTTATGAAATTTTAAGCACAAAATCTGTTTTACATAATATACACACATAGGAGGCAGTGAAAAATTTTTTGAAAATCCTTAAATTAAAAATTTTTGCGTAAATCGTACCATGTCCCCTTAAATACTAGCTGTTACCCGTGACTTCGCCCACGTGGAATTTAAGAAAAAAGTGTTTATTCAATTCGCAGTTTACGAAAACTTAATAATTATGTGTTCTACGTAAAGAAATACCTGTGCTATAATGTCATTCTTCTACTTTGTGAATCGATGTTTCTTCTTTGTTTTTTGTTGAGGGGGGAGGGGACGCATGACCTTTGACACTGTCGATGGGGTGAGGACTGTAAAATCATTAGGATCGAAGGACATGAACGGGAAATGTCGCGAGTGGGAGTAACCTAATCAAACATAAAAGTTTGATACACAACTGCTAGAAATCGTTGAGACAGAAAGCTCGCGAAATAAAATAATCCCTATTGAATAAAAATAATCCCTATTTGAATCGGATACTGTTCATTATTTCATTGGTTTTAATTTTATTTTCGCGGAACCCTAATTTTTTCTAAAATAAAAGTAGTCTAACTTAACCTTATAACATTAGCTATCTGCCAGTGAAAGTTCCGTCAAAATTGGTCTAGCCGTTTCAGAGATTAGCCGGAACAAGCAAAGAGACAGACAGACAAAAATTTGAAAAATTGATTTTTTTCATATAAGTACCGTATACACTTTTAAATGCATTTAGTAAAGAGCTGTTTATTTCAAATTATAGACACTTCATTTTTATTTATATATATAGATTACACAGAGAGAACAGACATAACTCGAAGAAACTCAAAAATTGTGTGTGTCTACATTTTCTGTTATGCAATTTATTTAAACAAAAATATGTACACAACATTACAATTACTTTTCGCTATGGTTTTTTCCTTTAGCGATGCATTTTGTCAAGTAAGTCGCGAATATTTTTACGTTTTCGAGCATGTTGATTTTCGTGTGGTCGGGAGGCCACTTTTGCCCAACATCCAGAGACGTCTTAAGACTTCTGGAGGCCCTGGCCCCGTATGTAAAACCCTTTTAAGTAGACAATATACAATCATACGTTGTCAATATTCGAACAAACGGTAACCCTCAAAAATAAATGTGTTTGCCTCTCAGACCTACTAGGCTAAAACTGACTGGAAAATATGTCAGAGAATAAAATTTGACCATTAAAATTATTTGGATTATGATATCCAACGTGAGTCGAGAACGATACGAGGCTCTGGTCCTGGGCCCAGTTAGTCCATGCCTGAAGACGTCCCTGCCAGCATCCATGTTTGAAGCAACACTTGGGCAGAACTATGATAGATGCTTAAAAAAGATGCACTGTAATCCACGTGCATCAATAAATAATCTACTTACGTAGAAATAATGCGATAAATTAGAAAATACTAAAATTATATAATTTATGAAACATCTAAATCGGCATAAACCTTGAATATCCAAAAGTATAATCCACATACTTCATTATAAAGAATCAACATAAAATATTCATAAAATGTTGTTTCTGAAAATAATTGTCTCTTAATACACACTTTATTGAAATCAACAGATTATTTGAAAACAAATTTATAAAATTTAAATAACTTTAGGAAATAACTTTAGGAAATAAGTTAAAGTTAATAAACTAACAAATCTAGTTAGCTGGTAGTGATATTTATATTTAGGTAAAGTAAATAATACTTATTAAAGTGTAAATAAAATAAAACTTGACATTAAATTCATTGCAAATTTATAATTTAAAAACTTTAGTAATTATGTTCTAAAAGGTATCCTGTAAGTGTTTTTAAATTAATTTCATCACTAAAACTTTATTCACTAAATAGTTACGCTGCAAATAGTAACGTATTATATTCCTGTGAATCGATACATGGATATTGTTCCAGAATGGAATTCTAATGATGCCATATGTATACAAATGCTAAAAATATGAAAATATTAAAAAAAAAATCCCTAGATCTCTGTAATATCCATAATGCTTGTCAAAAAAAAATTAAGTTGTTTCTATATTATTCTTTTCTGTGCCTGAAATAATGCAATTTCAATAAAAAATGTAATAATACTTTTATCTAATGTTTTTAAATGAAATAATATTGAACATCTTTGTTTTTCAAGTATTTTGCATTTGATCGCCTTTTCGTATAACTTATTGGTACTTCCTTTTCTAATGACAATTTTTAATTATAATTTATTTTTGTGATGAAAAAGAATCAAAATAAATTTACAAATATTTATGGTATGTCTTATGATCAAAATAACTTATAAATTTAATTCATTCAGAAAAAAATAATAGTTATTTTATTTTTAACTGGTGACCTGGATTTGCGGATCTCAGACTTGTTGGTTTGATTGAGATGAAAGGTAATTGAGGATGCAGGAACCGTTTACATTCCTAAAATATTCGGTAGAAGGCATTCGCATTACAATTCTATCAAAACTGTTTTTCATATTTATCTACCGCGCCTTGTGTAAATTCTTATACACTTATTTGATTGATTGAATATTAACATCACACTGTTCAGCTACACGAGGGCTTTTGGCGACGAACCACGTAATTTTGAACCATGGTCAAGTGACGTGGACGACACCTGATCTGGCACCCCCTCTCCTAACTACCACACCACACCAGCGGGAGGACGTTTCAGCTCTCGACAGATTTAACGTGCATCGCTGCCCTACACGGTGGGTCTTTAGTGGTACTGGGCTCGAACTCGTGACAAGGCAAGCCACGATCCGATACCTATACCACTCGGCTACCGCGGCCACATATACTTATATGAACTGGGCCTCTGCTGAAGTGTCACTTGACCGTGGTTCAAAATTACGGGGCCCCGTTGCCAGTAACTCTCTTGTACCTATCGAGTGGGATGATATCGCTTAGGACAGTGGTAATTAAACTTGGTCCGTGGGCCCTTGGGATCCCCAGTACTTTTCCTGGACGGTCCGCGGAAGTCTCTCATTTAATGTTAAGGTTTTCCTCTTTTACAAACTCTGAAAGGCCGCGTGAAAAAAAAAATTGAAATAAGTGTCATCCTAGACCAGTGATTCCCAAAGTGGTCTATATAGACCTCAAGGGGTCAATAACAACCTGAAAGGGGTCCACATCAGCGAAAAAATAATTTGGGGGTTCATGAGGTGTAAATGGGGGTCTACAAAAGTGGCTCTCATTAAGTCAGATCGTGACATTAATGTTAAAAGAAAATTTAATCAAGTGGATATCAGACTTACTTATTTAACATATTTATTTACTAAATTTAATGAGGTTTGCAATTTCAAGGCAGCAGCATAAATTTTTATTAATACAAGGACCACATTTCAGCCTTTCTTGCCAGAATTAAATTAACGGAGTATAATATTGGACATCGAAAATTTTCCCAGTTTCTCAATTGGCTACTGACTATCTGCCGGGAAAAAGAAGTTTTAATCTACGTTCAACATTTAAATGCCCTTTTTTTTAAATTTTGAAACTAGGTTTGAGAACGTTTTGAGACTATCTTAATACCACAGTAGACAATGAATTCATATGGTCACTTTAAAATTGTCAGATTACAAGAATTAGGCACTAGAAATAGGCATTAATGAAGATCTTAAAGTAAAGTTTAGTATCGAATGTCAACAATTTTGGCATTAAAAAGATATACCTGTTATTTATTCCATATTATGGAATATTTTGAGAAAGTTTTTAATTGTTTTGCCGAATGAGAAGGAGTTTCAGTGCACTTGCTAATCTCCAAAACAAAAAAAGAAAGAAGAAAAAACTGGATACTGTTAACCGAGGAGATATTTAGGGTTAAACCTGAAAAGATTGATGTTAAATGTTGAAAATTTGTTATTGCATCCCCAGATTCATCCCCCCCACTAAAAGCGTTTGTTTGCTGCTCAGTTACTTTATGTAACAGTTATTTAATACATTCATTAAATTTTAATTTAATTAACATTTGTTATCGTAAGTTTTAAACACTATACTTCTCTACAGTTAAAAATTTAAATCTTTTAAAGTTAGTAGCTCTATCTGCTGTCAAAAACACATTTAAGGTATCCGACTACGTTCGGAACCGTGATTTTGCAAAAGCGCATAAATGGATAATTGTCATGATATTTAGTGTCACTTTGATTAGAACACGTGTACATAATTGTTTTAAGGACATTTTGACAAAAAAAAATATTTAAATACAATATTTTGGCAAAAAATTAACCTAGAATAATCTTTTTTCAAAATGTCCTCCTTTTGTGAAAAATTCTTCTATTATAATAATATTTTGCCTGTATATAGCTCAGACCTCTCTACAGAGGCTCAACTAGAATTTTTGAAATATATAACTTAGAAGTGGGTTTATCCATATTTTACGACAAGGGGGAGAGCAATTTTAAGAAAAAAACACCAATAATTATTTCAATTGGTGGTAACTCTGAAAATAATGCGAATTTTTCAAAAATCGTAGTTGAGCCTCTGTACAGAAGTCTGAGCTATATACAGGCAAAATATTGTTATAATAGAAGCATTTTTCACAAAAGGAGAACGTTTTGAAAAAAGGTATTCTAAGTTAATTTTCTGCCAAAATATTGTATTCAAATAATTTTTTTTTTGTCAAAATGTCCTTAAAACAATTTTATGCATTTATTCTAATCTGAGTGACACTAAATATCAAGAAAATTATCCATTTATGCGCTTATTTTTAAAATCACGGTTCCGAACGTAGTCGGATACTTATAAGTTAATGAATTTGCAAAAATTTAATTTTAGGTATGTAGGGGTCTACCCCAAACCGAAAAACATGGCAAGGGGTCTATGATTCAGAAAAGTTTGGGAACCTATGTCCTAGACCGTATCACTACATTTTTCCCAATGTAAAACTTTTAGAACATGTATTTCGATCTAGAATATTAATTTCGTTGTAATTAGATTTATAATTAGAAGTTTACTGCTTTCTTAAAGGGAAAAAGATGTGTCAAGAAAGTCTTTATAAGTGGCAGAGCCTGTCTTAGGATTATGGAGAAACCTTTAAATCAATCAGCCATGTATTGGGAGTCAGAAATAGAAGGATGTTCAAAATCATGGGTCAGGCTGATGTCGAAAGTTTAAGAACCGCTGGCTTAGGAGACTGTTAACTTAGAGATAAAAATTGCTTTGGAGGAAATTTTTTACCTCCTTGTCTGAAAATGAGAGAGTTCACAATTAAGTAATAGACATTTAAGGATTTCAGTTCATTATTTCATGTTCAAAAAGTAGTTATTAGCGGAAGGAACCCTTTGGTTGATGTTTGAACCATATCCGTACTTAGAGATTCTTTCGGTTGAAATATCGACCAAACGCTGTAAGATTAATAATTAATCAATGTATCAGTTCTTTTTTGGTATTCAAGTTGTATTTTAAATGTTTTACTGCAAGTAGTACGCTTAAAAAAGATGTATAAATTGTAGAAGAGTCGTGGAATTTCTCAATGTTTTAATATATAGAAATAAATCTTTTTAAAAGTAGTTTCAAAATGTTGAAAATGCTGTATAATTTTAATATATATATATATATTTCCCTGGTCTCACTGAACAAGCTTCTCAACACATGCGCTATTATCACTGCAGTATCGATGCATCAACGAGAGAGTGAATAGCTAAAATTTTTGGGTCCACTTTTTATACCGTTTATAACTATACAACCAGTCTCCAATTTCTTAAAATAACGATTAACATTTTAAATAAATTATTGTGTACTTAAAGGGCGTCGTTGCCCATTTGTTATGTTAATCGATGGACGCCCGTTCACGCATTTTTAAAAGTTGTTCTTCGTAGTATGCCCCCGTGATTAGAGTGAAATGATTTTCCGATCACGTTCCTAGTGCCATCGCTAAGACGAGCCAGAGCCCACACAGACCGCTGCCTACTTAAATGCGAAACTATTTCCACTCTCGTTTGAATGGAAACAGTTTCTTCACACCGCCTCGAGCGATGCCTTCATCCAAGGGAGGACATTTTACAATTTGAGGTGCAAAAAGAAATTGTTTTGCATAATTGGTAAGATGTCACTCTGTGTTTTAATATTATTTTACGGATTTTCTTAAAACTCGTTTTAATGAAGTTACATTGGATTTGAATGATAACTTAAATTATAATTAAAAAAACTAAAATAATTTTCGTTGGTAAAGTGCTTACCTTTTATCCCATAGTACATTTGGAAGTCTTATTCCATTATGAAGCCAAATTGAGTAATTTTAATATTTTTCTAACATTAGTTCTCAGAAAGAAATTATATTTTTATTCAGATCAGAATCTAGCATTTTTTTTTTATATTCGAATATTTTCATTCTATTATTACGCTAAAAGGTTGATGCAATGTAGCTTTTTTTTTATTTGGAATGTGTTTATGTTGTTAGATCAGGAGTGGGCAACTTGTTTTGGTTCGCGGGCAACATTGTGGGAGCGGAGGGCACCGAAGGTCCACACCTTTTTAGAAAGAATTGTATTCATTATAAAAATTAATAAATATACCGGATGCATGGTTTTATGTAGTTTATTTATGGTGCTGATTTCATATCATCTATATCTGCAAGCACATTTAATTTTAGAATCAGTTTCATTAGAGGCAAATATATATATATATATTGATATCAGGAGAGAGATTGCTCTTGTTGGAACTATCATCACAGCGTGCAAGTTAATGCCACCCAACTTGCATCCATATTTACTCTTGTTGATCATGCAAGAAAATTGACCAGATATGTTGAGCAAAATAGGGAATATTTTCTCTCTATTTAATTTTCCAACAGTTTTTGCGGGCCGCAAAAAAACCCACCTTTTTGCTGGCTGTTATTTGCCTACCACTGTTTTAGCACATTTAGAGGAGTCTTAATCATTATGGAACCATGATTAATATATTCTTTTTCAATAAACAATTAGTTCTCACCACACAGCTAGAAAAGTTTATAATTTTACTTAGATCAGGATCTCGTCCTATGTTCCCCCTATATATTCAAAAATATTTTCATTCCATTAAGAACTTAAGAGTTATTGTTAGATCTTTGATTTGGAATTTGATGTTATTTGTTAGGTAAACTTTTTATAAAATGCCTATTGATATTACAAAAGCGAAGAGGGGGAGGGGGTCGTTTAGATAGTTCATTTTGTATTGAAAACTTACGGGCGTTATTATCTTATATTTATTTAATCATTATCTCTGCATTGCATAATATTTTCAGGAGAACTGAAGATATTTTGATTCGTAAACAGAGCTTAGTTAAATAAGTATTTGAATAGAATGAATCGTATTTATCAAATGAATTATAAATTTATATATTTTTTATTCACAACAAGGAACTAAAATTATGTTCTAGAAACCTTAACTTTGAACTAAAAAAAACTTAACTGTATTTGGTTTTATTTATAGTTTAGTGTGTAAGTATTTTATGCAGAATTATTCTTAAAATCACCGAAATATATATATTTTTTTCACCCCCCACCCCCCATCTAAATTTTATTATTATACATAATGCTTGAATATTTGGTGCGTATGATTTGATATAATAATGCACACATACATATATAATAAGTATTATTATTTGAAAGTGACATATTTATGAATTTGTTACCGTTCGGCAAAATTATAAACCAGTGCGTCGATTGGGTATGCAATCCATTTTGTGGAAATCCTACATATGTTTAAAGGAAAATGTATGTCTAATTACATTCTGAAATTTTCATGTAATTATCACAAACTCGTCATTTCCTTCACTCGTCCCATTCGCATTTTTCTACCTTTTTGGATAATGCTGTCACCACAATAGCATTTGGGAAAGAAACTAATTTCTGAGCTCAAACATTGCATTCTGTATGGATTCTTACATAATAAGAAATAAAATCAATATAAAATTCTTAGTAATGTATTTAAGAAATTACATGGATAATAATACGAAATATTAATTCTGTAGAAAAACTCTCTTTGCAAAATAGATATCGTATAGACCTGTGGTTCTTAAACTTTCCATCTTAGCGCCCCCTTCCTTTATGTATCTGCCTGACATCGCGGGCCTCCAAGATTTTGAACACCCCTCTCTGACTGCCAACCCATGGCTGAGTGATTTCAAGCTTCCTCAATAATTCAAAGTCTACCTCTGCTACTTATACGGAATTTTTTATCACAATTTTTTCCCTTTAAGAAAACAGTAAACTTCTAATTAAGCTAAAATTAAGTTAATATTCTAAATCAAAATACATATTCTAATATTTTTTTGATTGGGGGCAATTAAGTGATCTAGTCTTGGATGGAATTTATTTCAATTTTTACGAAGCCTTTTTGAGTCTGTAAAAGAGTGAAACTTTAAGGCTGTTTTCGGTTAGTGTTAAAGAATAGGACCCAAAATCCGAATATTTTTTCTGATATAAAAGTACTCAAACATTAATATTATATTCTGGCCTCACTATCCCGTAGAGAATCATTTATTTTATCACACTACTTTTTATCCGAGTTGACACACTTTTTCTCGTATAAAATGTGTTACATTTTTTCTCCTATACCATAATGCTAAATGATCTATCCATTTACATGTTTAAAAAAAAAAACTAATTATTTATGAAGTATTTTGTGAAATTTTAAGAACACTATATTATAAACAAATGCACGAGTTAAAATGTCAGAAATTTTTATAAAAATTGAGGCATTTTTTTCTGTTTGAAAGTGTGTTCCTCATTAAGTTCACGCTCTTGCATATGGCGAAAATAGCTTTAATATTAAATGAGAGACCTTCGCGGACGCCCTAGAAAGAGGCTGGGGACCTCCAGGGGTCCGCGGACCATAGTTTAAGAATCCCTGGTATGGACGGATTAATGCACGTTGATTTCGTTGAAGTTTGTGGCCGCGGCAGCCTAGTTGTTATGGTCACGTGGCCGGCGTGTCACGAGTTCGAACCTCGGTGCTACAGAAGACCCGTCATATACAGGGGTGGAATGCACGTTAAGTCTATCGGGACGCTAACTTTTCCCGTTGGCGTGGTGTGGAAGTTTGAAGAATGGAGTGCTAGTTCAGGCGTCGTCCTCCTCACTTTACCTAGTTCAAAATGTCGAGGTGCATCGCCAATAACCTTAACGTAGTTTCGAAAAGAGACATGGATAAATAATTAATGTGAAACGGAGAATTTAAATATATGAGCTTGCTTTCTTCAATGATGACTTGATTGGTAAAAAATTAAATGAGAATAGTGAGATGGATGAAGCTGAGATTCGCAAAATAATGGGTTCGGGAGAGTGATTTAGGAATGAAATTTGCTTTCAAAAATTGCGCATTACTTTCCAAAAACACGATTTTATTCTTAATAAACTCCCCACACACCATTTTTTTCTGGTGACAGTTTCCGCTTCCTAATAAAAGCTATCGACAAGCCACAGACGCGTTTTCTCACGTCACGCGTTGAATTCATCGGGCCGATCAGTGCAATCCCAGACCTTGCTCGCGACCTCCCACTCCTCGGTCCTTTTAAGGCGCTTTTCGTCTGGCCCACGCTGACCTCGACCCATCGCCGGCCCACCAAGCCTCCGTTCGTTCGGTTCATTAGGTATCGGCTTGTGAACGCATTCACTTGTCGCATTGAGCATCGAGAGTTATGGCCACCTCCACCATCCCGCCGTCAGTACTGCACTCGTTCAACCAGTTTCGCAAAGAATCCCCACCACCAGGATGTGAGTGAGACTTAATAATAATTTTTTTTGCTGTTGTTATTTTGCCCCTTTTTTATTTTTGTTGTGTGAGGGATGTAATCAGACTGTCCGAGCAGACTGATATGTTTGTTGTGACTTGTCATCTGTGGATCTCTTTCGGTATTCTCTTGAGTCTCGAAATTTTGTTTTCTTGACTAACATGATTAGTATGCTCTTTAAAATTGTATCTCTTTTTATCATCAAATTGCGTTAGAACTGAGTGATTCGCAACGTATTAATCGTGGGTACAAAGTTTGATTCTGCCTTGAATTTTAGTGTGGATTTCATGATTTGGAAACCCAATCTTTTTGGATTCCAATAGCTTGACGTGATTTATCTTTAAAACTGGAAAGGAGAGATATCATCCCCTTAGAAGAACATGGGATTCTCTATGCTAAAATCTGGCATTTGGTTTTTTCATTTATTTATTATTTCTTTTTAAAAATATTCTTAGCTTTTTGAGTGAATAAACTTTTCTTGTGTGTTAAAATTGCTCCTGGTAATTATCTCAACTTAACACTTATTATTTATATTAATATTTAAAAAGAAAATAGAGTTTGACTAGATTGATTAAAAGAGACCAGAAATCAAACTCTA
>BMAV01012584.1:80836-92344 GCA_019973955.1 Trichonephila inaurata madagascariensis
TTATAACAAATACTTAATCTTTGGAATTATTTTACGTACTATATACATAGGACTATAATCAATCGAGAAGAAATCAAGGTCGATGGGCAGGGGGTCTGGTCCCTTTGACCTCATCCCCCTTCGTGTGTGCGCCTCTGCCTTTCCCAAATAATGAATATTTTTTTCCCCCACAAATGTAATGTTTTTGTATCCCGTGTTTCTTGTAGGTATCATTTCCATCATTTATTTAATTGCAGTTTGGGAAGAGATGTGTTGCCAAGAGGTTTTTGTATAATTCTATTACAACGTTCACATTAAAGAACAATATCAGAAACTGCATCGTGAATATATTTGTTTGGAATACTATATTGTAAACTACATTATGCGCGCAATGGGTATATTATCTAAGTTGTTTAAAAATCAAGTTTTTGTGTGTGTGCTTTCTGATTAACCGTAATAGTGCTATGACATATAGAAGGATCTACAGAGAAATGAACCGTAACGACGATATAAAAAAGTAAAAAGTTATTAAAGTTATGAAATATTAAAAATTATTCAAGATGTACATTGTTTAATTTTTGAAAGAAAAAAATGAAATTTCAATTTAATTTTCTAATAGAATGTTTTAATGAACAGTAATAAAAAAAAGGTGTATTTATATAAATTAGTAACTACTTAGGCTTGTAAGAATTAAAAAAAAGTTTATTTCAAAATGCTTATACAAATTGTTATAACTTAAATCAAATTATGCATTATTTTTGTTATAAAACAAACAATAAAAACTTAATTCCATTAATATTGAATACAGCCGAATATTTTATCAATATTTCTTACTAATTTTGAAAGAATTATTTGTAAAATCAATTAGTTATAGAAAGTAAAATATTAAGTTAAATTGTAGAATCATATATATATAACAAAATGGTATGGCAGCAGTACTGCGAACATTAATAATACATAACATAACAATCTCGTTATTGAGAATAAAAAATATATATATTCATAATATTATATATATAACAATTGATAGGAGTTTTAATTAAAACAGGGATAATTACGACTAAATACCACCAAAAATGTCTTGTTAAATATATTAACGAATAGTATCTGACGAAATATTTGAAGAGAATGGGAAATAAGTACAGCTGGAGACTTGTGTGTTTTCGAGTTACCGAAATACACGTTTTGATTGAGTTATGTCGCCGATCTTATCTTATTTTAGACACTAAAGAATTGAATAATTATACAGCTAAAAAGGATTTTTCTAAATAGTCGCATTGTAAATAAATAGTAAAAAAGTAGAATAATTAGCATTCTTTAATAAATCAGTGCCCCCAAACGAAGGTTTTCGAATGTAGACCATTTTGAGGGGAAAAAAATAAAAATGTATATTTGATTCCTTGATCAAAATATAAAAATATTGTGAATTTTTTTAAAAATTCTAAAATTCCATTTAAAAAATTTTTTTAATAAGATTTTGATAAATAGCAAACGTCTGAACAGCAACCTAAAATAAAAAAAATAAACAACATGAAATGACTAAAATATAAATTTCCTAAATTCTAACGATTGTAATTGATATTTATGCACAACTCAATGATATTTCATTTATCTTTTAAAAACACACAGTGACATATTTTCCATAGGTTTTGATGATTATATATACTATTGTCACTTAAGAAAAATAAGATATTTAAAAATGACGGAGATTAGAATTTTTTTATAGCCTTCTCGTACGTGACCCTAGGTTTGACGGGAAGGAGGTAAAAACCTCATTAATTTAAGAGGACACTCTTATAACCCCCGCCTTTACATATCTTCTGAATAGTGGTGATTGGCTTTCAGATTGCAAACTGTAGTCCGGGATTTTACTCAGGATCGTAAAGTACTCAGCATTAGCTGTAAGAAACAATGCATTGAAATGCTAATAAAGTTTTATGCCTAGATCGATCCAGTGGCGTAACGTACTCCAACGCGTACTCCAACGCATTGTGGGAAGGGGGCAGGATTCTAAGGGGCCCAAAGCCTGACTAATGCCAGGTACATCCCCATTGTAATATCGGGCTTGGGGCTCTAAACCTGACTTTGCAGGGGTAGTCTCCGTTACGCCACTGAATCGATCACAGATATATAATGAGATCTGTTGAGCATAATTGCCAATGTTCGATCTTCGGTGAAAATTAAATAACTTATTTAAAGAGAAACACTCAGTCGAAGGTTTGTGTTAGGAATCTAAAGGAAGTCTTGGAACATTTGATGATGAGAGGAAGGAACTCTTGCGTAATATAAAAATTGGATGATCATTGTTTTAGAAAACAATGCACACTGAATTCCATCGTTTTTGAAAAACCCAATGTGGAAGTTTGGAAAATGAAGTATCAGCTAGTGAATTCAAAATGCTGAGATTTTTCGTTACTTATTCACTTTGTAGTTGTAATGCGACTTGAACTGAATAGTCACCTTAGGAATCTCGCATATGAGCCTGTCCTGTGATTTTAACACCAAGTTTATAAAATCATTGCGGTAGCATTTAAAAGCACAAGGAACCGATGCGATTGTTACAGAAGAGCAAAATGATAAACGAGTTTGCACACTTAATGGGAACGAGTCATACCTCAAGATGGCGCGTATTAATCTTGCAAATCTTCCTGGGCGTGCTTCTGAAATTAGCGTCTCCATAATTCTGCTTCTTATATAATGATTAAATGAGCGTGATCTACATCCTCGCATACTCATGCGTGATTCTTTAACCCAAATTGACACGTTCAAAAGTGACAAGCCTGCCGACTTGGCACCCTTCCTGAACAGTTGGCGACCTCTTAATTCTGACAGCTCACTTGGCGATGGTTCGGTCAGGAGCGAGTTGTGCCGTTTCTCGCGCCTCAAAATAGGATATTTTATTCTTTGAATAAATTGAATCTTTTTCAATCTAAACAGACCCCCTACCGAGAATTAACGAGCCCACTTTGTCGGAAGCCTTTGTTGTCCCGGCGGGAAATCGTTGAGAAAAATAAATGGGCCCTGTTTTTAGAACGCGTTTGTGTAATTGGATAAAACTCTTGGATGGGGTGTGTTGTGAATGTTGCGCTGAATAATGAACCGATTAGAATGCCTGCTGCGATTATGTTAAAGATAGTGATTTTGTGTGATTTGGATCCTAAAATAACAGCTGCAAAATTTCTAACAATTGCTAATTTATCAGTCTATTTGTTAACCTTAAATCCTTGCTTGGTCTTGTTGAACTTTAAATCAGATCTCTCAGAGAAAAGATTAAGAGTTGAAGAGAGGGAAAATAGCATTTTGTTTCACTAAAAAACTTTTTCTTCTATTAAGCAGAGTATACTCGGGAGTATAGATGATTCGTTGATGAACATAAAAATATACGCAGCGCGAGCTCTTGTTATCAGCTTAGGATAAACTTTAGTAATATATACTTTAGTTCGCTGTCCTTGAAATATTGGTTTCTCTGTCAGATGTTCAGCTAATAATAATTGAAAAATTAATCTCTATAATTGGTAGCAGGTGCAAACTTTTGACAAATGCACCAAATGAATCGTGCTTCTGGAGTACATTTATATAAACTTGTTACCATTTATCGGAATAATGTATGTCAAAATATAGTACAACTGCAGATCATTTTGCCTAAACGGCCACTTTTTTAGGAAATAACCAGGAAATTCTTCCAAAACACCCTTCTGAAAAAAATGCTCCAAGAACAATATTTGAATGATTGGAGTACATATTATTATCATATTAAACAATACCTGTGAATAAATGACATTAAAATGCTTAAACTGCAAATTATTGATAAGCTTATATTGACCAGCCGGTCTTTCTTACCCCGTATTTGCATCGATTTAAAATTAAAGCCGTTTTGCACTACCCGTTTTGGCAGCGCTTCTCAAATTTTCAGTATTCATGACCCAATTTTCAATCATAATTTTCATCGCCCCCCCCCCCTAATACAATAACAATGTATTGAAGTCAATAATAATGTACTTTGACGTTGAAGGTACATTACGACTTTAATTATAAACCGATCAAATTATCAAGACGAGTATTAAATTTTGTATATAATTTTATATATGACAATCCTATAGGCTGACTGGTAATTATTAAACCTTATTCTTAACTTAGTGTTATTAAATTATCAAATACATTGTGCAATACTCATACACTTATAAATATATTATATCATTGTAAAATGTGTATTTTATTTTTTTTATTGTGTTAGAATGTATATATTTTATTTTTCTTTCTTTTTGTAAATTAATAATACTTTTAAATAGTCTTTTATTTTCGACTTTTCGATATACTCCCGCCTCCCACGTCGAATTATCATGCCCCCCTAAGGGGCCGAGACCACAATTTGAGAAACGCTGCCTTATGGTACTGTTATAGAGATTAAACGCACAACCTCTCTGATTGTCCCGACACCGTCTATTACATCTTGCAAAACCTAGCGTCAACATTAGAAAACAGTGGATTAAAACTGTAATGTGGATAAAAGAAATTAATACATTCACATATAATCGACCAACATTGCACAGAGAAAATTCGATGGCATTCACTGATTGTAACTGGCGCTATTTGTGTACAAGGTTAGTTTCACCTAGTTCATTAATGCTGTTTTCGCCATATGTACCAGAGCGTGAACTTGACGCGGAGCACATTTTCGGACAGAAAAAATGCCTCAATTTTTATAAAAAATTGTGACATAGTAACTTATGCATTTGTTTATAATATAGTGTTTTTAAAATTTCAAATTATTTCATAAATAATTAGTTTTTCCTATTAACATGTAAAAGGACAGCTCATTTAGCATTACGGTATAGGAGAAAAAATGCGAAACACATTTTATAATAGAAAAATGTGTTAACTCGGATAAAAATGAGTAGTTTGATAAAATTAGTGATACTCTAAAGGATAGTGAATATAATATTAAAGTTGGAGTATTTTTATATCTGAAAAAATATTCGGAATTTGGTCCCTATTCTTCAACATCAGCCAAAGATGACCTTAAAATGTATATTCCAATTGACCCCCCCCCCCCCGGGAGTTTGAAGCAATTTTCTAATCCCAGTTGGTGAGCGCAGGCTGTTTAGGTAATTGTTTATCCCTTTTCTTAGATATAGAATGAAACTATTCACAGTCCCCTAGATTGCTCTTTTTTGATTCTTACGTTCATCACTTTTTGTATTCTTAAATAGCGACAGTTTTTATTTTTTTATCAGCTGAATTAATTATTATATGAAAAATTTCTTGCATTTTTTTGCCGGTATTTAAATCGAATTGTAATTACTTTTTTCTGATAGCATAGTTAATGGTAAAAATTGGAAAGTCTTTTTTTTTCTAACGCTCACACAAATCTCATGTTTCAAAAGTAATTTTTAATGGAATCCCTTTATAACGAATAATTTGCAACAACCGGTGTTAAGTTGCTAAATATCAATAGGAGATTTAGTGATCCGTTATTGTTTAGTTTTATACCTTTCTATTAATTATAATTCAGGGGAAAATTTTCCTTGAATGTTTATTTAGATGACGAGAGTTATGTTTATTTTTCACGCGAGAGTTTATGTGTGTGTACACAATGTGCATCCGTTTACGATGTTTGCTTCTTCTCTCGGTTTACGCTGCAGGGTTTTGTTGAAAGGTTGTTTTTGAAAAGTGCATCATCTTGCCATGTCTTGTTTCGAGAAAAGAAACGAGGTAAGGATGTTGACTTGGGGTGTGAATCATACCTGCCGAGTGTCTCGTTTCGTGCCCATTTCCCCCTATGATTTACTGACCCCAGACTTGGCCTTTCGCCCGCGTCTTGATGGACGGATTACCGCTTGTTCGCTGTCGGGGTTATTTTAGACGGTGGCTCAGTTGACCGTCTGTTTTGGAATAAGTTTCTCCGACACAGGATCAAAGTAATGCATCAACTTGGTTAGTCAGGCGGACGAATATTCAACAAGCCCTTTTCGCTCAAAGTGACACAACTGGGTAACAAATTTCGTGTATAAATAGATCTTGGTAAAGTATTTGAACTGTTTTGGCTTAACAACCGAGTATCAAAAGGCAGAGAGAGAGAGGAAGGAAATTAGAATAGTATCATTAGTAAAACAAGAAAAGTTAGGTTTTGACGTTTTGCATCGAATGGTAGCTTAATGCAGTGGTTTTACCCTTTGGCCTCAACCACTTTCTACAACCACTAATTACTCATTTTTTTAAAAAAAAATTATCGAAAGGAGATAGATGAATATAACATTAAATGTTATATCCAATACAGTTTATTTATAGTTATATTTATTATTTATAATTGTTTAGTATATAGTTCTTTTTTGTTAAACTTGTCTGCTCCAACTCTCCCTTTTGCAGCGCGCCTTCCACTGTAGAAACTATTGTTTAAGTATACCTTCTTAATAATTTCTAGAATGTTGATGTTTGAATGGTGCTTTCTGTACAGATCACATTTTAATCATTTTTTAGCTACTGAGAGACACAATCATGTTACTTTGGTATGTGCACCTTTGGTAAGAAAACTACAAAATGAAAATAATCGTCATCAGATTGTTCTTCCTGAAAGTTTTCTTCACTGTTCTAACTGGTATTAAGTTTTAAATTATAATTCGTAACGCGCGCGATTGTTTTTAGAGAAAGTGATTGCATTTATTTTACAATGGAATTTAATTGCTAATGGTATTATAATTATAATTCAAACTGGATGTTGCTTTTAAAAACAACTTGATCGAAGAAAAGGTTTGCAAAGAAAACGTTAAATTAATGACTGAATTTCGTGTTTGGAAATGTAGGTAAACACAATGCCGCGAGATTACCTAAGGTCTTTACAACATGCTTCTGTATAAATCGTTAAGGCTGTTTTTGCCAATGTATGAGAATTTCAACTGAACGTGGAACACATTTTCGGACAGAAAAATGCCTCGATAATCATGAAAATTGGTAACATTGTAACTGATACATTTGTTTATTATATTATATAGTGTTTTTAAAATTTTGAAATATTCCCTAAATAATTTTTCCTTTTACCATGTAAAAGGATAGCTCATTTAATATTACGGTATAGGGAAAAAAGTGCGAAACACATTTTATAAAAGAAAAAAAATGTGTCAACTTCGATAAAAATGAGTATGATAAAATAAGTGATTCTCTACAGTATAGTGAAGTCAGAATATAATATTAATGTTGGAATATTTTTATATCTGAAAAATTATTCAGATTTCGGGTCCTATTCTTTAACATTAACCGAAAACAGCCTTAAATAGACAAGAAATCGTAATACTATCTTAAAATTATTATTATCAAGAATCGACACACACACACACACGGAAAAAATTGGGTAAAAAAATTATGAGAAAATGCATGAGATTTGGGACACGATGGGCACAGAATTTTATTTTACAAATGTGATTACAGAAATAATATGCGTGTTGTATAAATATCGGTTTAAAAATTTAAAAACCTAATAACTTCATAAGAATTTCCTCTGGCAATTTGCGATTTTACTAATGATAGTTAATACTTTTTCACCCTATTTATCTGCGTTTCAGAATAGGTTTTATTCCGTATTAATATTTTATAAACCCACAATTTATTTTGTTAAGGGGATTAAATTGTACGGATTGAATATAGATTTAGTTTTTGAACTTAAAAAAAAGTTATAGTTTTATAATTCCCTTCGAACTTTCTTTTTATATATAGCGTACTTTTAAAACAATTCAACGGAAGCATTCACCTCGTGAAGTATTTCATGGTCAGGCTCTTGAGCAATAGAACACATCTCTCTTCGCTGCAACCAATAAGTGGAGGGGGGATACTCTCGTGAGTCGACATTGGCCTTGTTTTCAGATCCGCGTCTTTCGTCATCTCAGGTGAGCGAAAGGTTTCTCTTTCGTGCCGAATTCCTTATCGGGCGAGGTTGTAACTTTTAATTGTTTACATGGAAAACGGTTTTTTCTTTAGTATCTATCGATGGCTTGTGCTACTTATTCCGAGTTGAGATTCATTTGCAATGAAAGAGTAATTATGGATCGAATGTCAGTTTTTTTCCTTGAATAGTTTTACTTTCTTCTAGTAGTCTACACGTTTTGCTTTTATTGAATATATTTACGTTTGGAGTTAGTTTTTTTTCTCGTGAATTTTAGAAAATAGCGTTTTTGAATACGCGATATATGTACTAGATATCATTGCGAAGCGAGAGAAAAAAAGTTGTAGTAATGCTTGATTTTTTTGATAGTAAGAACAATGGTTTTCAAACTTTGTCGACTCACAAAACCCTTGAAACAGGTGTTTCCTAGAAACCATATCTAAGCCTTAGAATATATCTTATAAATAATACCTTATAAAATAATATTTACAGTAGATCAACATGTTATAGGTAGTTTAAGTAAAAACATATAAATACTTCCTTTATTAAAAATTTTTCTTTAAATATAATATGAATCTAATTTACTCATTAATTCGTGTTCCGTGTGTCATATACCATTACATTTTATTTAATAGCTGGGATATGTGTGTGCTTTTTTAAACGCTATCGAAATTTATGTCTAGTGAAGCTATTTGCATATTCTGCGTTAATTTGCTGTTTTTGTTGCTGCCACATTCATTGAGAAATATTTTTCACTTAAATACATTGTTCTGTGAATGGCATTAAAATGTTTATTACTGTGTGGTAAACTTCTGTGTATTCTGCAAATTTTTAACCTAATTTTAGGAGCTGCACCTGCTTAAATTTAGACATTAACGTCGAATTTGTTGATACATTTTGATAAGTTGTTCCTTCTCCTTCATTCGCAAGTTTTCTGATTTATTTATTCATGCTTGAAGCACTCGAATTTAACGTAATGTAAGATTTTATTTTATCCGCAAATATTTATGTTTACGAGCAAACTGCCTTTAAGAATTCGATCTTTTATAAAAATTAAAATTTTACTCATTTTGTGGCGGTTTGAGTAAGCAAATATCGATCATCTTCCAACCCCCTGTCAAAGTTCCAAGGAACCCTTGCGTTCCGCTGAACCCAGGTTGAAGATCTCTGACCACGAATGTATCGAAATAGCGTAAAAATCTTTATATCCTACTCATGAGATCAGAACTATATTGGTAGATGGAATTTTTGTTTATTCGAAATTTCAATAAAAAACATAATTGAAAAAATCGATGTTTATACATTTTTGCTCTCTTCCTTGATGTGTTTTGTGTGTGTGTGTGATGCTATTAATTGTCAGAATAATGCACATGCATTATTTTGACGACTTTACTCTTTATTTATGAACGTAGTCAACCATCCCAACGAAAGCCCTCATTTGCAGTTTTGTTATAATTTTTAATAAACATTGTGGATTTGCGAAATTCTCCACGTTGAAATCAAGAGTACATATGCTCCAATTCGTAGTACGAATAAAAAAAATTGAAAACTATTTGTATAGTAGCCTTTTTTTTCTTTAAATTTTTACTAACTTGACTATTTACTATTTTGAGTCACGATTTGCCCGTTTGCCAACCGTGTGGCATAGAACATTTTCTTTTTCTGGGCCACTTACGATTAGTTGCGTTAATGCGTAAATACCATCTTAGCAGTTTTCAGAAACACTGGGGATACACAATTTTAACCTGTACCTACTTGTAAATGCAAAGCTGTGTTAGTGTGGAGAAAATTGCAATTTGAGCATGCACCTGTTTCCCCCTCTGTTTGGTTTTATTTTCGTTCTATTTCGTTGCTTTTTTTTCAGAAATAGATTCTTGCCGGAAATTGCATGTTGCAGAGCTTAGAATATTTCGTTCATATTTCTCCCTTTATGTGTCGGAAGTTATGAAAGCTGCAGTAATTTATTGTTCCAGATGTGTTTCACAGTACTCCACATAATTGAACAGAAACACGAGGAATGGATGTTGATACATTTTTCTAAAACTTAAGTGAAAAGTGTTTTGAAAGAAGTTTCTTTTTATGGACTCGCCGTTTTTATGGTTTGTAAATGCAAACGTAGTTTAAATGCTCATAGAATAAGTCCATTAACATTGTATAGTTAAATATCCCGTGGTTGATTGAGAATTTTGAATGCTTTCTTTGCAGTTGGAAAATGGAATGGAAAAACTCGAGTCTGTGAGATTGAGATTCCAGTTCATGTCTCAATGCACAATTTGTCACTAAGGATTTAATGAAATAGTTCTCAAATTTTCTTTTTAATTTCCCGCTTTTTTCATTTATACGAGGTTTGACACAAAAGAAACGAGTGGTCTAATAAATCATTGTACTTACAGAATTAGTTGTACAGTTTTAACTTATTGATTTGAAATAGGACGAGGTTTAACAATGATATTCAGATTTTACACATTGTTTATTTCTGCTAAAAACTTATATCTGTTTGTGGGTAATGCGTTTCTAATCTGATAAAACTATTAATTCATGTGGGAGGAGCTGTAGATTGACCTACCATGTTGGTGCATACGAAATGCCGGACTTATAAGTGATATATTAAACTACATCTTTTTCAAAAGCTGTTTATTTAATCAAAATAGGCTTCATTTCCTTCAATAGACCTTTCACATCGAGATTCTAATGCACTGATTCTCAACCTTTTTTTTTTTTGTTGCGGTAAACTTTCAACAATTTCAAAATTTTGACAGCGCACTAATAATAAAATAGATTTAAAAGAATTTTACTTATCTGTAATACACCATGTAGTGTAGTTCATGATAATAATTTTCTATGTTAAATAAAATATGCGCGACAAAGACAACAAAATATTCGTTGAGTAATTAACTATAAATTAATTATAAGAATACATTTACTACGAAATTTGAACTGAATATTTTCAATAATTTCGTTTATATTTAGTCGTAAAAAGGATAAGGCCACTCTCATTTCATCATCTACATTTAAAAGTCTCAATCTTTTTTTCCTTTTTATAATTGTTAATATTGAAAATCCAAATTCTCATAAATAAGATGTAGAAAATTGTAACAATACTTTAAAACTTTTTTTCTGTTACGAGATGGATAATCGCCTGTAATTTGAGTCCGAAATGAATTGAATCTTCCAAATGTTTTGAAATTTAATCTCGATTACTATAGAGCGAAATTAGTTATTCCTTTTCATTCAAAGTTAATTCATACAGATGTATCCGTACATAAATCGATTACGAACCCAATCAAATTTTGTTATATCTATCTATCCACGAAAATATAATTTAAATATACCACGAACACTCTTAGTTTATTTCTGTGAAAGGTCGAATGATTCGGATTTTATTTTTTTTCTCTGAATATAATTAATATCTTTTAAAAAATTTGGCTGCACACTTAGAATTTGGTGGCACACAAAAGTGCCGCTGCACTGTGGTTGCTGTTCTAATGCATACCTGTCTATCTTAAAGAAATTCTGATCTTTAGTATCAATAAACTCTAATATGGAATTTTTTAGACTGACTTCATTTTCATAGTGTTTAGCCCATCAAAACCATTCTAAATGTTGGGGGGGGGCTAAACACTATGAAAATGAAGTCAGTCTAAAAAATTCCATGT
>BMAV01012584.1:112282-132981 GCA_019973955.1 Trichonephila inaurata madagascariensis
GATTTTAAATTGTGATCAGTATCGAAGGTGACAGTGTGCTGAAAACGTTATCCCAATTAGAACCATCTAAACATTCTTTGATAAAAACAATGAAAGGCGCTCCTATGGAGGTAGTATGTGTGTTGATAGATGAGTAGCCAAAGAGGCTTAAAACCTGTGTGAAGTCACAATGTGGTAATTTTGAATAGAAAGTGTATAATGTGAAATTTAAAGGTAAATTGCATTTTCGAAAAGATTATTTAGTTTTTAATTTCATTGCAAAGTTTTTTTAATCTGACTCCTTTATAATTCTGTCAGCTCTGGTGTTGTCCTTGTCATTGGATAAAGTTTCAAAATTGCGAGGTCTGTCGTCATTAGCACTTGTGTTACTTTTTTGTGCGACATTGATGTAACTCTCTCGCTAACAATTTTTCTTTTTTGCAAAACATTTTAAATGTTAAATTTAAAGGGGTTTTATTAAATTATTCAAAGAATTCCCCTCCTCCCTCATTTTCTATAATTCCTATTTTGTATATTTATTTTACTGAAAATAAATATACAAAATCAATAAAGCTATTCTAGGAAATTTTCAAACAAAAAAGGCCGTGCAGTAGAATACACATTAAAAAACACTTGGTGGGAACTGGAATACCGCCTTGATGATCCCCAAGCTGCCAAGGGGGCACACATTGCACTTTACTGAAATAAATGGTCTTATAAGAAAATCCAACAGTCCTTGCAATATATTCAAGCAAATATGTCTAATTACAATAGTTTGAGTACAATAAATATTTATAATCAGGACAAGTCTTTGGGTTCACTCAAAACAAATTACATTTTTAGGATATATTTAGATAATATGTAAAACAAAATGCTTGTTGTACATGTATTTATTTTATTTTACGTTCGATAAATATACTTGCATAAATTTAATTTTTGTGTTTTATGTATAATTTTTATATACAGCCATGTAATTTTGTGTTGAAAAATTCAAAACGGACTTTCGACCTTGATAGTAGGAAGAGACCTTGTACTGTGAAATAGCTCTATTATCATTTCAGTTGCTTAGACTTCGTATTTTGTAAATATATCTTAGAAGACTTGAAATTTGGTACTTCCTATTAAACAGGTAAAAACAAAAAAATAAATGTAACAAAAGCTTAAGCATTAAAGCTCTCCAGTTATGCAAAAAATTTCTTAAAGCTATTTTTTTTTTGGAAAAATGAGTTATGAATAATGAGAAATAGTTAGTAAATATATATTTTGTTTCCAGCCTATCTACCAGAACCAGCATGCCATTCATAGTGCCATGGTTGAAAAGCCTTCTTCCAAACCTGATTTTGCTAGCAATCTATCTGAATTGGACAGTTTGTTGGAAGACTTGAATTCTGCACGTTATGCCAATTACCCTGCTAAAAAAGGTATAAAAACAACAAATTGTCACATTTTTTCTTATTTTGATCTTTTTCTGTATATAATTACTAACTTGTATACCTGTTCTTCGCACAGACAAATTGAAAAATTAAACAATACAAATTGAAGGATAAAGCAGTTTTGAATGAGTCAAATCTATGTGAATTGCAAATTAAAGAAAAAAAAAACTTTTTTTGCTTATCTCGGTTGAACGAAAAAAAAAAAAAAAAAAAAAAAAAAAAATTTTTTGCTTTTTCCGGGTTTAACCAAAAAAAAAAAAAAAAAAAAAAAAAAAAAACCCCACCATATTTGTTAAAATTTAAGTCTGTAGATCTAAAAGCTGATAAAAAAATTTTTTAAAATAAAAAAAAACTATCTTGTGGGTCGATTTTTGAAAACACTTTCCTAAGCTGATCTCTGCTTTGCAAAAGTAACACCTGGTGGGGAACTGCAACAAAGAGGATATCTCAAAAACCAACAAAAAAATACATATACATGCCAATTTTCATTGTGATCGATTGAATGGTTCTGGAGTAAAGTAAGGTCATATACACAAACATCCATTTTCATATATATAGATTGATGTATTGAATTAACACCAAAAGAGAAATTATGAAAGATAGTTCCTGAAAGGTTTTGAAATTATTTCTTTTCTGCAGATTTAAATTTTGTGTTAAATTTCTCAAATGTAATTTCTGTCTGTTTAGTAAAAATTTGAATGTTTAAAATATAATAAGATAATGGTAACTTATTATATAACTTATAGTAAATAAAATTTTGAAATTTTATGTACTCTCATTTACGAGTACTTAGTTTGTAGTTCTTAGTTGTTCCCAGAGCCTAGTAATAAGCATTATCCAACAAGAAGCTGATTTTGTAGATTCTTTGTTCAGTAAGTTTAGTCTACATTGGATTAAAAAAAATTATCTAAATCAATGAAATCAATTTGTTACATGATATAATTTACTACCAGCGCTTATTGTGTGAAGATATTTTTATAAATGGGGGTTTAGTTTTTGTTTGATTTTTGACAATTCCTTATGAGATTTTATTTTGGTTATGTGTAGATTCAAAGAATTGACAACTCTGAAAATATTTCTTTTGAAATTTTTTAGTTTCTACAAATGTATGTTAAATAGCTAAAATGAGGATTTTCATTATATATTTATAGGTCCTACTTCGCCTGGATATAATGTCTACAGTAATGAAACTACCATCAAAAGTTCTGCTAATGGATATGCTGAACCAATTCGACCAACGGTGGATAGTCTTCTGGATGAGCTTCAAAGTGGATTGCCAGATACCCCAAAGCAGTAAGTATGGACTGTTGACAACAGTTTTTTTTGAGACTGATAGTATTCCATGTATGTGCTGGATGTTTAATCTTGATATTTATAACAATCTGGAAAAGTCTTAAATTGGTATCTTGAAATTGGTTTACTATCTGTCATAATAAACTATTTTTGAGAAATTTTTAATTATATATTTAAATTCTGAAACATATTTTTTTACAACTTCAATGACAGGCAATTTTGTTACTTTTCTTGTCTTGTTTTCATTCAGCTTTTATATTTTAAACCTGAACTTGATATAACTCACCTGATAGATATTTTAAATTTTGTACCTTTTGCAAAAAGAGAATTGTGTATATTGTTCAAATGCACAATTTAAAATTTTTTTTGTGTTTTAAAAATTATAATTGGGAATAAGTAGCATACACTGATCTCTTTTGAAAGTTTGTGGGTTACGCTCTAAAAAATATAGATGAAAGTGTCGATTTGTTGTCTCTGTGGTAAAAATTAAAAATCTTTTGGTCTTTGAAAGTGATTTGAACCCCCAAACCCCATCCAGTTGTGTAATGTACTCTCCCGCATCATGGGGGGGGCAAAACATGACTGACAGAAAGTATGAACCCTTTGTAAGGCCTGACTTTGCGAGGAGGGGCCCTAAAATTCTACGTTATGCTTCTGATATCACCCTTTTGTACTCCACTGAGGGGATCTTCAAGGAAGTGTTCAGAAAATACAAACAGTCCCTTAATTTTACATTTTACATGAAGAGACAGTTATTGATTATGTAATATTAAAAATTTTATGAACTTTCATTTTTTGTATGTTACAAATATTTTTTCATAAAGTTTTTGAACTCTTTATTAATTGATTTTCTTTTTGGAATTTTGTTGATTTTTTTTTTGTTTGTGAGTATTGTTGATTCTAATATGCAATCATGTCCAAATTTAAAATTATAAATAAAAAAAAATATATTTTTATATAACTTATTTATCTCATAGTTTATATTTAAACTAGTAATTGATTAATAATTACACCCACTTCATTATTCGTAAGTAATTGTAATCTCTGCATTTACATAACTGAACATGGTAATATTCTTGATTATGTTTTGTATTAAGTTTTGTTATTTGATATTCATCCTATTAAGTATTGATGCTCTTTTGAGGTTAAATATTAGTGTCATTTTTGTAAGTAAATTATGTCCCGTTTTTTTTTAAACAAAGCTAATAATTCTAATTTTTTATCTTTTTTCAGTTCTAATGTAAAATATAAGGAGAGTATTCAGACTCCTGCTATGATGTCATCTGTCAGCACTTACCCACCTCTTCCTCAAACAGTGGATTCTTCTGCACCTGCTGCATCTTCTGCTACAAAGGAACTGGATGATCTGATGGCTTCTTTGTCTGATTTCAAGGTAGATTATACACTCAGTATACTCAATGCTCTCAATTTTTTACTACCTATTGTTCTTCCCAAGAGAGAGCGACTAAAATGCTAGTTTGAAAGATGTCTAATTTTTATTAATACTAATAAAAAAATATTGAGTACAAAAAGTAATACATTAAATCAATTTGTATTATATAAAAATTTGTTTTTAAACTTGATTGCATTAATTCACAGTTTAAATATTACTTCACAGAGACTTGCCATAATATAATAAAACTTCTGATGTAATATGAAGTAATAATTAAAACTGTCACTGTTTATGAAGTCAGCTCAAAAGTTAAGAGAAAGTAATTTATAAATTTATGTGTGTGGCTGGGGGTGGAGGAGGAATATACCTGGTTTTCTTCAAAGGGTTCATGCACACACATTATAATATGAAGTTTTTAGAAATGGTATTATTTTCATAGTTTTTAATAAATTTTAATAAACTTAATGAATTTCTCCACATAAAATAACCAAAAAATATCTAGAAATTTGAAAATTATTTAATTTTCTATCTGACTTCATTGTTAAAATATTTGTAAAGTTGTAAAAAATGGGGTGGGGGTGGGGAGGAATGTTTTGGTTGATATAATTTAGATATGTTATTATATTTAGATAAGTAATTTTTTTTGTTCATATTTAGTTTTCAAGTCTTGAATTTAGAATGTTATGAATAAAATGAATGTTTTACTTTTTACAATTGAACATATTTTTTCTGTAAAGAAAAAATTATAACAAAAAATCTTCATCTAATTTTAAAGTTTGATCCAAATTCAGAATACATTTTGGAAGCACAGAAATGAGTAAAATATTAAAATATGTGGGTCTTATTTTTTATAGGATGGTGCATCAGGAAATATTTTTTATTATAAAAAACATTCAGGTTTCTTTTGTTTTTTAATATAGTTATGCAAGGACAGTTTTAAAATAAAAATAAATGTTATACCTAAATAAAAACATTGTTCATCAGTAACTTTAAAAAAACCAGTTTTTTAAAAGTCAGATCCATAGGTATCGTCGTATCAGCCATATCAATGACACAGCGCCCCAACCTATGTAATCAAAGAAATCATAACATGTTAAGGGACCCCAAGAAAAACATCCAAAAAATTTTGTTACAGGACCCACTAAGGACTACTTTTGTGCCAGTATATGAAGTATATATGAAGTTAGTTAAAACATTATATTTAATTATAATATTTTTTAAACAGAAAAGTACCAAATATCTTATACAATACCATATTAATATTTATGTTTAAATCTTAAAATTTTGTCTCTTTCTATAATTATATTCTTCTCTTTATTTTTTCAAATATATATCTTTATATCAAACACATATATGGGTTAAATGTTGCTTGAGAAAGAGAAATTATTTAGTAAATAAAAATTTGAAAGGTTTTGAAATATCATTATTAAAAATAAGTTAAATTTTTTAAAATTATTTATTTATGTAGGATTTAAAATATGTATATGTTAAGGATAATCAACTATACTCTTCAACTCAACTGTCTTAAATCACAGAAAAGTTTGTGACATGTTTGTTTTATAAACAAACAATTGCATAAGATTTCACTTTCCAATTGTTTGCATGAATATATCTACACAAAAGAAAAATAATTTTTCTCTGTTACTTTTTTCTCCCGCCAAGTGGTTTACATATTTATGGAAACTGTATGCAGGGTGTGGGTGGGTGTGTCCCAGGGAAACTACTCTGCCAGGTTTTGATTCTAAAAATAACCCTAGCACATGTGGTAAAAGCAAAAACAAAGAAAATAAAAAAAAATCTCTAAAACTTGCTCCCTGTCAGATCCTCCCACTCACCACCCCAAAAATAACTCCCATCATACTTCTCAAGAGAGGAAGATGTAGGGCACTTCCCTTAATTTGGAACCTTCCTTTCCCACCCTGGCTGTCTTGAGTTGCCTGCCAATCCTGTCAGTCTGCCCTTTTCAGTCAACTTGTAACCGAACAGGAGAAGAAAAAAATGATAAAGAAAAATTCACAGTTTTTCCCACAATTCTCCTGCAAAGAGGGAAGCATCTAAGAAAATTCTATGCTAGACCCACTTCCATTTTTCTTTGAGACTGCACAGTACATCTGCAAGATAACTGCACAGTAGTCAACTTGTAGGTTGTGTTTCTACTATGTGTTAATTGTTTAAGTGTTGATTTTGTAGATAAAGATTGTTCTTTGTTCTCTTAGCACACACAGCCTAGCAAACCAGCTGAGGCCCAATACGCCAAACCCAATAAGGTGAGCAGGTCACCGACCGGTACATCCAAAGGGGTTGATCAGTTGGATTCTATGCTTGGCACTTTACAATCGGATATGAGCAAACAAGGAGTCAATACCAGTCCAAAAGGTCACTGCACAGCTTGCAATAAGCCCATTGTTGGACAGGTGAGCTTTATTTTGTACATACACTATCTAAAAGTTATATCAATTTATATCTAATTGATAAGAAATTCATTTATCTAAAAAAGGTATTCATACTGCTTGTTAATTTATGGTAATGTTTTAAGCCTGGTTTTTAAGTTTGTAATTGTCATATTTTTAAATCTGTATGAAATACTTTCATAGGTGTTTTTAGAGGTGATTTCAAGGCTAAATCTTTTTTTAAATGGGAGGACTAATTAAACTTAAAAACATATTTTGCATTATTTTTAATGGAACTTAGCTATGTTCAATGAAATCTTTATTAATATTCTAAATTTTGTAAACTATGATATCTGGTGACTCAAATCAAACATTTTTTTTTTCGAGAAAATCTTATGTTTGTAAAAATAGTAATTTATATGTTTTTATATAAATATAAGTTATTCAATTTCCCATTTCATTTTAAAGACTGTTATGCCATGTGGGGAGAACTTCTACACTTGAAATTATATTAAAAAATACCTTTGGCTCTGAATTTTAACAAATACATTTAGTTCTGATATACTCGTTTTTGTATGAACATCTGTAAATTCTTCCATATAGATGATACTTGTATATATATGTTCAATTTCTTGTTTCTTGATTGAAATATTATTTTATCATAATATTTTTTGGCTGTCAAAATTAGAAATAATAAATTGTTAATGAAAAAAAAACCCATTTATAAAACATTTTATTTGATTGTTGGAAATTACTATTTAGAAATATTTCTTATACTGACTTCTCAATTTTTATGCTAAGTGTCATTTTTTTAATTGGAAAAAGTGTCTTTTTATTTAAAATAATTATCCATTTTTAAAATGCTTAGATTCTTATTCAATCTTTTTTCATAATTTAACATTAACAATAGCATTCTTTGTTCTTTTTTTACCTAGGTTGTAACAGCATTAGGTAAAACGTGGCACAAAGAACATTTTGTTTGTGGACATTGTCACCAGGAATTGGGAACTAAAAACTTTTTTGAAAGAGACGGTGTTCCTTATTGTGAAACAGATTACCACAATATCTTTTCACCAAAGTGTGCATATTGCAATGCTGCCATTTTAGGAGTAAGTTTTAAATTGTTATTGGTAAATTTACCTTTTTTTTAGCATTGTATTTACTATATTGTAGTTAATGTTATTTCCAGTAAAGAAAAAGTTTATTTTAATGAATTTCAAAAAATAAACCTTTTATTTAATTCATAGGCCTTGCAATAAGTTTTGATATTTAAAATTAAATCTTTTAATTAAATTTGTTTTTTCAAGTAAAATATATATGATAAGGAAAACAAAATATTTGTAAATTTTTGTTTGCTATTAAAAATAACTTTTAATTATGAATCTATATCATCTAAGAATTTATTATTAATGTTATTCTTAATATGAAATTTTCCAAATGGATTCAAAATTTCAATAAATTTTATAGAAGAGATATTTGAGCAATTATGATGTTTATATATGTTAATTAAATTTCAGTGTTAATATTGTATGCATTTGTCATCAAGGTTGCATTAAACAAATTATAAGTAAAGATTCAAAGAATATTGGTGTGCTAAATATGTTATCTTTTAAAAAAATTTTCAGAAATGTATCACAGCTCTTGAGAAAACATGGCACCCTGAACATTTTTTCTGTACTCAATGTGGAAAACAATTTGGTGAAGAAGGCTTCCATGAAAAAGATGGAAAACCATACTGCCGAGATGACTTTTTGGAAAACTTTGCTCTAAAATGTGCTGGTTGCAATCGCCCCATTACAGAAAACTACATTTCTGCTATGAACAGTCAATGGCACCCAGGCTGCTTTGCTTGCAGGGTACGTATATACAATTAATATTTTTTATATGCTATTGATTTTTTCATGCAATTTATTTTTAGTGGGAAATACTTTGAAGTTTCAATAACAACAGATCTCGGTTATTATACCAAATGACAAGTTACCTGGAAATTTTATGTAGGAAAAGTTATTTTGAATTTGATCAGTTATTGAAGCTTCATTGTGTTAAAAATTATAAATGTTTGTTGAGTGATAAGTATTTCAAAAATTAAAGAAGTAAATGGAATGAGTTAATGCAGAAAATTACAAAAATATAAAAATTGCTTTTGAGTATTTATTACAGCAACACTGCCAAGGAGATATTTTCTATTTAGGGAATTCTGTATCTTCGTGATGTTACATAACATCTAGTTAAAAAAAGCAGGAGGTCTTGTATATTTCTTCATTTTATTAGTAGATTGCATATTTATAACAAAGATAGATCTGCGAGAAAAAAAAAAGAATTTTTGATTTTTCTAAGTTTAAGCTTCTTGAACTCACATGCTGCAAACCCATTGGAATTTCATAACATTTTTTAGAACATTTTTGAAAGTTTGAGATTTTTACATTTTTGCTGATTATATAATGAGCCTGCTAAAACTGTGTGCGATTGTTCTTTTTTTTGACTAAAATTTTTTGATCAAAGACTTTTTGCTGTGACATGAAACAAATACCTTATTAGCTACTGAAAAAACGATTTTATGTGTTAATGCTTTTATTCCCTATACTATAAGATGCTTATGCTAAATTGTAAAATGTTTTTATATTGTAAAATATGCTCAGCTATTTTATTTTTGCTCTCCTAGCTTAGATTTGCTGTGTGCAATTTTTTTCATGCATTTTTTACTGTAGAAAATAATTTTTTGTAAGTCCTTGTGCAAAAATTAATCTATGTTTTCACTGCCATTATATAGCAGGAAAAGAATGAGGCTTGACCTGTATCTCCCTCAATATAAAGTGAGAAATTATTCATATTAGCATGCGCGGAGTGTATTACAGTTTCACTACAATAGTAATCCTGAATTTAAAACAAAAAAAAGACTCATCTGGCCACCATTATTAACCACTAATTATGCATTCATTGTTTAAGCTAGTGTAAAGGTAAAACTGAATTTTGTTTCTATTAAAAGAAAAGCAATTTTAGTATTGAAGAATTTTATTATAATTTTGCATCATCAGGAAATTTTATGAAGCTTTTAATAAAATTTTGGCTATTTTAATTATTTTTTTTTCTGCTTTTAAATAGTAAATCTTTGCATTTTTTCTTAAAAATTTGTTAAACTGCTTAAAAATATGTTAATAGAATAAATTTAAGTTGCATGCAATGTATAGTTAGTTAACTTGCATGTTTTTTTTCACATACTATAGAATTTAATGTGTGGTTTTAAACTAACTTGTGTTTATTCATTTTTGATTTTGCAATTCCATTATGAACTTAACATAAAGCAGCTTAATTTTAACGATACTTTGAGATTATAACTTCTATAAGGTTTCAAATCAATTTAAATTTTAAATACTTAATTAAATATAACTGTTTAAAAAAAGATTTTTTTATCATTAAATATTTATTAAAACTTTACTCAGAATATTTAGTAACAAAAAAGTTTTAAATGTCTCAAAAATCAGTGATGATTTCGTGAATTAAATTTGGGAGCAATATTATAGGTAGTGAATAAAATAGTAGCTTGTGTGTTTTTAAATAAATCATTTGTTTTGACAGTAAAATGTAAAATTTTTACTGGTTATTATTTGAAAATTAAATATAAGATTTAAATATAAATTTCATCTTATTATTTTAGAAGACACAGATTTGATAAATGTTGATAATTGCTTGAATTGGGAGAATATTACCATCTGTTTGGAATTATAGCTATATTTTTATATAATAAAATATCTGAAAGGATTATATCGTCATAAAACCTCTAAGTTAGAGCAAATTTTTTTTTTGACCAACAAAATTTTTTTTTCTCTTGAGACTTTTGATGCATTTTTCATATAGTTTTGCATCTGAAAAAATAATTCATAGCTGGAACTTTCTTAGACAATGCATTCAATATTTTAAAGTATCCACTGTTTTTTAAAAATTTTAATCACTCTTTTTTTTTTTCTATTGCTGCTTTCCATGAATTGTGCACAACCAAACTTTTCTTAAATATACCATATTTTAAAATCTTTGGCAGTTGGAAAATGTACAGATTATATGTTCTTCACATTAAAAAAAAAAATCTTAAAGGACACATGGTAAAAAAACATTAGATTTAAGGCAACATATTGAAACATAGAGAAAAACTTATTCTGATTTTTAAAAAAATGCTATTTTGATGCAAATGCTGCTACTTTGATCCATTGATTCACATGAGTGGTGTCTAGACCTTGGCCTTCTATTGACTCGCTGGCAACCTGCCATGTCATGAATTATTTTAAACATCTTTCTATAAGTTATTTTTAAAGATATTGTTTAAATACATCTTTTAAAGGGCTGCTAAGTATTGCTTTAAGAAGTGCAGGTCTCCTTATGGATCAATAAGTATTTCTAAAAATCTTTTATGATGAACATTTATATAACACAGAAGAGTAGAATTATTGGAAATTTAGAATTATTTTTGCACTTTTCTTTTATAAAAGGAGAATTATACAATTGTTAAATTAATGCAATGTCTAATAATCTAATTCAATTTTCATTATTAATTTTTTTGCTAGCGATTTTTGTTATAATATATGATAACTGAAATAAAATGTAGAAAATGAAAGAATCAAAAATTATACTTGACTGTTGATTTTAACAAGTCTTTGCATCAATAATGAAAATGCACTTAAATAGTCGGGCTAGAGAGGGTGTGTGTATCATTTCTTAAAAAATCCAAATCATTTTCTAAAAGTAGTCAATCTTTAAGGTTTTTACCATTATAAAATATAGTTTATATACAATTTTTTCTGGTTTTTCATGCGTTTAGTTATTTTTTTTTTTCCGTATTGGTTTTATAGATGATATTACAGATAGATTTCAAAGGAATTCTCATACTTTTAATGAAGTATACTGAAATATCTAGATGATTTCAGAAATATCACAAGATCATTTCAAAGTAAACTATGTACATCAAAATCTTATTTTTGGCAATTTTGTAAATATGTTTGATGATACAACATTATACAGTTATATCAAGAATGATCTTCTCAGCCTGTACTAAAAGATAATGAAAAATTATAATTTTAAATTGTTATAGATTTATTTGAACTACTGCTATAATTTATGGCATTATAGTGAGTGTGAATAATAAATTCATTTGAAAAGAATACTACATGAACATTTTAAAAATAATTTGCAAAACATTTACAATTTTATTAGTGTATGAACATGTCTAAGTATTTACATCATTGCAATAGGCTATTAAGGGGACTAATTCATCCATGTTATCTGTTAAGGGCTATCCTTATCATGCAGATATGAATTTTTTGCACTCCAGTGGTTGTATTTGGAGAGTGCATATTTAAGTTAACTCTCCATCCTAAGACTCCATTTTTTTTGTCAAAAATAAAGACTAACAATAATAAGTCAGTAATTGAACAAGATTTTTCTCCTTTTTAAAACATGATTGCCCCCTTCCTTTTTGACTGCAGTTGAAAAAAAAAATGAGGGAAAAACATAAAAGTTCAGGACAATTAAAAGAAATGAGCTTTAAGAGCTTCATATTAATTCACATGTATGTGGATATAAACACCATTCAAAGATACTTTCAAATAGGGATCTATATATAAATAGAATTAATTGAATGGCAAGCCTCTTTTTAATTGAATACAGGGTTTTCTTTAAAAATAAAGTAATGAGGCTTTTCTGAATAAAAGTTTTAATACTATCATTATAAATGGATACTATCCTTATCAATTATTGTTCTCTATTTCAGACAGTGAAAAAAAAAATATTTGGCCCGAAATATTTGAATTTAACATTACGTCAATGATACGTTCCTTTCCCATTTTTTTCTATTAATTGTTACTCGTGAATTTTATTCAGATGGCAGTTTTAACACTTATTAGTTCCATTTATTATTTGTAAAGTTTTGTGTGGTCATTCTATAATTTATTAATACACTGTAAATTCCTAGCTGTTTCATTGAATACGTCATCCTTTTATTATGTCCCATCGTTGAAATAATGTTTCTCTCTCGTATTATAAATGAATTTTAATTCTGTACACACATAAAATTATTGGTAATTTATTGATAGTAATGGGAGGGGGATAGATTGTGGTAATTTTTTTGGGAAAGTTGTACTCATCTACAGTTTTGACCAGTCCATAATTATTTGACGTTGTAGAGGGTATGTGTAACTTTTACTGAACAGACATATTTTTGAGAACTCGATATGGATGAATGGAGAAAAACATCTCCGTAGTATATACTGTACTGGCTGTTTTAAGTTAGGCTATCTCGATAAATTTTTTTGTATGATATTTTTACTTATGAGCTGTTCCGCAAAGCGAGTTTTACGAATTCGTGCCATATTCTTATCGAAATGTTAACTATAAGAAATAAATTAGTATGTTAATAAGATATCGTCTTTATACCGCCTTGTAATTCAATAGTACAAAGGAAGATGTAATAATCGCCAATGACAATGTGTAGCAGTCCATCGTTACCGTATGTTTGTTGTTGCAGACGTGACAGTGAACAAGCTGTATTCTACAGACATTTTTCAATTTGACAATTGTCATTATTCTATAGTTGTGAAATGATTTCCAAATTTAGCATTTTATTGGGATCTTTTGTACAAAAACATTAATTTTGTTGGGATTTTCGTAACAGACCATACAGAAATACAATTACGGGGTACAAAATATTTTAGTTGAAAAAGCCGAACATTGTACATTACATAGACGTGCTTCCCTTTTAAGCCTTTTTGACATTTAGTTGAGATCTTCCGGATACCTGAGATGAATGATTCCGCGGGGAGTTGGTGTACCATCTGCAGGCAGTAAAATATTATCCCCATCGCATTGCCATCGTTGATCTTGCTCAATGTATTACATTTTTCCTAAGAGGCATAGTTCGATGGAATCAGATAGGGCGTGGATGAGTGTGGCCACACTGAAGTCCAATAACTCTCCAACTGGTGTGGGAGCTTACGTTGTCATGTTGATGCAATACGCGATGTAATTCCTCCCCCCCCCTGACATTGCAGTTTCACAGTAGCTGTTGCTGTCAATCAAAAGAATGCCGTGAACATCCCAGAAGACTGATGTCAGTTATGTCTTCGTCTGCAATGGCAACATAGACTAGCCTGGCGGCAGCTTATTGCATGTTTTAAGTTCATGACCTGCGCCTTTTTTTAGGGCTTTACATGTGATACGATTTTGTTGCCTTGCCAATCATGTGAAAAAACGGTGCAAGACTTGGTCGTGCTGTGCAAACTGTTCTTAGTTTATGACGACGCGTTTTTCTCTGTCTTTTTAGTGCATGCTGCATCCATTGTGGGCATATTTTCTCCTATAGTTGTGATCATTTGACTACTGTATTCTTCATACAAACCCTATATTGATTTGCATTTCATAAAATACTATGCACCTCTGCGGCATAATCAATCTGAACATAGCGTCCACATTTGCTGCTGTACACTGTGCCGAAGTCGCTCTGTGGTCACATCTTTGACTGCAGTTTCCTGTCCATTGTTGAAAGTTTTTAAGCAACATTTTAATGGTGCCTTGCCTTCACACACCAACATAATATGATGATGGACGAGTTTTGAAAAACAACTCTTTTAGAAGCTTTTCAGTTATTAGAAACTCGTTTAATTAAACAGATATTATTCCTTCCTACTTGTGGGATATGCTTAAGTAGGATATGCATTGTTTAATATTGTTGTGATAATTGTTTTTTATCAGTTAATCATACGCAACATGTTAAATTCAATGCAAAAATTTAATAGTTGCAAAACTTGAGGAAGATGGTTTTTTTCGATATGATTTTTCATTAACGTCGCAGTTTGAAGCTGCACGAAGGCTGTTGGCGGTAGACCTCGTATTTTTGAACAACGTTCAAGTGGGAGAAGCCAAATCTGTGTAATGTGAGGACTCGAAGCCTTGACATAATTAACGTTCATCAGCCCAGTGTACAATCTTCAAGTGCATCAGGACTCGAAACCTCGATTTGACAACGTTGACCACGTGTTCGCGACCATGACAACTCGAGTACCACGAACAAGAGTGAGATGATAGTAACTTATTCCTTTGCCTATTGGATGGCAAAGGAAAATTTTGGTGATTATCTGGCGAAGCGTCTACATATATTCTTAATATACAAAATTATTTTGAGAATAATACAGTCATCAAAAATTAGGTCACTTTTAATAACTTCAATAATTCTCATCAATGTTAAGGACTCAAATATAACTAAATTATTACGTTACTGGTTTAACATTGTTAACTAAATTCCGAAAAAATTCTCCGTCATGGAATGATTTTTTAATCTGATTTATTTTCAAATTAGCTTAATTTTTAAATTTCATATAATTCTGCTTTTCAGTTTGAGTTGCAGAACTTTGAGAATAGGTTCTGTAATGTTGAATTAGAGATTGAATAATCGTTAGAGATTCCACAAAACGTGACAGCCAAACGTGAATATCAAAAGATACGTTCTCTAGTACTTTCACGGCCGTTGTAGCTTTTTTAAGAGCGGCTCTATGCTAATCTTTGATATGTTCCCTACTGCAGTGTCACTTGTTTTATTTCTCAAAATTGTTTTGAAGTCTCTGATTACCTTCCTTGATCTTATGTTATAAGTATTCTGAAATACGCCTATTATAAGTTTCTTCCCTTGCCGATCTGATTTTTATTTTATTTGGCTTATCGCTCCTCTTATATAATCAAACTGAATAGTAAAAGCCAAAAATTGATAACCTGTTAACCCCTTAAAATGCGCTTATTTTGACAAAAACCGGTAAAAATATCATTCTCTTATTTAAGAAAAAAAACACATTTTGGAACTTTGTTTTGCCTGGAAAAAATATACGAAATCAATCGAGTTTTAATTTTAGATTTTGATCCACATTGTAGACGAAAACCGAATATTGCAACATAGAGCATGTGTATCGGCTTGTATTATCTTTCTTTTCGAATAGCTGTTTTGGAAGAAAAAGTACATTTTTATCTGTAAAAATATTTATTTGTACTTTTTTAACCGAAATAATAATTACAATAATATTAATTACAAAAAATTATACAAAATTTTTCTTTATGTGATATATTTGGAAGCAAGTTGCAGCACATGGCCTGACATTGCAGTTATTACACATGTACATTCTTTTCTTTTCCATTGCTGTACCTTTTAGCTCATCACAGAACGCATTATCTTGTGGGAACTTCTTTTTGTGATAGTAATGGAACAAAATTGGGATAATATGACGTTCTGTTAGTCGTGGAATTCCAGAAGGTTTTGGTCTATTCTATTTTTTTATGTTTGTATCACTTTAATAACTTTGTATAAATCTTTCTACTTATTGCTTCTGAAATGTAAAATTTTTTTTCACCTCTGTTTTTTTATGCAAAACGTGCAAATGAAAAAATACTTTTTAAACCAACGTGGTAGCAGAGTTATCATGGTCACAAATTCTTTGCCAGCATTATTGATTCTCAGGTTAAAAACTTGGTGCCGCTGAAGACCCGCCATGTGAAGGGGCTGATGTTTGTTAAATCTATGGAGGTGTAAAGACTTCCCTTTGTGGCATGATGTGGAAGTTCGGAGAGAAGTGGGTGCCATTTCAGATGTCATTCACGTAACTTGACTGCGATTCAAATTTTACGTGGTCCGTTGTTAATAGCCCTCGTGTTGCCTCACATTGTGACATAAATTAATAATCAAATCAAATCTTTCTCTAGCGTAGCTTCAATGCCTTGTACGTATCGTTGTGAAAAGTGCGTAACATCGGATAGTGATTACTTTGAAGCACAACAAATCTTGTTTGCAGATATATCTGAATACCTTGTGCAAAATGTTTCACCAAGCTATTTAAACAGGTTGTGTACACATAATATATAAATATTGTTCTATATATATTGTTTAACTTTAAGATTAATTTATAGCAGTTTATAGTATAACAATAATATAAATATTAAATATTTTATAATATACTATACTGCAATAATTGTTATTTAATGTAAAACAATCTATGCAAATGTGGAAGTTAAGCTTCTGGTAGATGTATTTCTAATTTCTTTTATAGAAAACCAGAATATGAATATTAATTAAGCACATAGTTCAGATTTATGAAAATAATTATTTTGGAAATTCTTAGTGGACTTAATGAAATTTACAAACAGTGGCATAGTTATCAGACACTTGATCCGCATAAATAATTATGAAATCTTTATGTACATTTTTAATATCTTTATAAATAACTGCATAATTAGTTTTGTAATAAGCGCACGCAAGCACATGCACACAATGATAGCATCCAAGAATTTTTAATTGCAGTTTTTAATATGAAAAATAAATACAACACACACATTGCGTGTATGCGCAAATTTTACTTTGCCATACCCATCACATCTCGTTGTTTTTGAAATGTTTCTTGGTACTCGAGATGATACAAAAGTTTCCTTAAACTTATAAGGATCTCGTGATTGTGACCCTCGGTTAAGTGGATTGGATAAAATCTAAGTTGGTGTTCCTCTCGCCTAATTCCCATGTTGTAGCACGAGAGCACTTAGTCTGGTTCCAATCGAGCGTACATCCTGACTGAATTATTAGCAATAATCTAGTTGATGTCCTTCATTACTGGCCCGAGTACGTCTGATTATTCTCTTTGTTTACTCCATTTTGAAATCGAAAGTTTCCGGAATGGAATTCCTCCTGGTATCAAACCTTTTATCTATAAGTGGGAAATTAAATAATGGAAACACTTGGAATCTGAATTAATATTTCTATTATTATGGTGCTGGTCCACCAGGAGCAATTATGGATATCAACGGCTCGAGGTGTAATAGATGTTTGTGGGTCTCTTGCCCAATAACCCTCTGCTCATAAACTCGGAACTTTTTGGGATCAATAGAAACAAAAAGAAAAAAAAAGTAATAAAACACTCTAATTTCTGGATTTAAATATTTTTATTTATGAGGTAAATTACAAAAACAGGAAGTGCATTTTCTTGAGGCAACATTTTCTGTTAAGAAGTCCTAATTTGTAGTACGGCTGCACATGTTGCAAAAGATTCTGAAACAATTCTCTGTTTTAGAATTGCATAATGCTATACCCCGTATTTTTCACAAACATTGTGGTTAAATCCAACGTACTTCCTACAACAAGACGGAAGCTTGCTTCATCTTGTAGCGTCAAGGTAACCTTGATACCTCATTGACCTGTAGTGCCATCTAGTTATTTTCTTTGGTGCCTATTCGTTAGCTCATAGAGTAGACCACGGGGTACATTGTGTGATTATGTTACAAAATCAATTCTGTGAATTTGGCTGACGATCGAATGGTATGTTACCGACAGTCTGGACTATGCTACAGAGGATTCAAATGATATTTTATACCATCCTCTTTTAAGAATTCTCTCATTTAAACTGAGTGATGAAGGTAAAGGTCAATAACGTTAAGGTCGGGGTGACCAAACGCTTTAAAGCAAGTGTTTCATTTCGTTCTCGTGCTCATCTAACTCCTCTGCGATGCAGTTTTTCATAAGAACAGGAACAATATTCACTTAAATTGAGTGACAGCCCTCTGTATTGTTTGTTTGTACCTTTGGACGAACATGATTACGGCAAATAGGTATGATTAACTATACGATCTTTCTGGATGTTTGACTATTGATTCTAAATGAATTAAAATGACTACTAGACTTAAATAGTTTCAAGAAATAGCATCCCACACTCTTAAATATCTGTTTCTAACCTCTACAGTTGTAACCAAGCAGTTAGAATGGAAAGCTTTCTGAAGTACGTAGCCAAACGAAAATTTTCTGTGGTAGAATTCCGAGGTTCGTCGCCAATAATCCACTTGTAGTTTCGGACCTTTGCGGTCTGCTTCACTTACTCATTCGGACCTTTGTTTTTAATAATCAATTCTATAGTAGGGAACCTAAGTTTATTTGCCTGATTAAAGCATTTTTTTCAGTCCAATGGCGTAGCGAAAAATATTAGACCCCCCCTTCCCTGCAAAGTCAAGTTTGGGGCCCCAAGCCGGATCTTACAAAGGACTTGACGTCAGGCTTTGGCCTCTTAAAATCCTACCCCTTCCCGCAATGCGGTATGTTACGCCAATGTTTCAGTCACCAATTTTGACTTCACATCGTTGTATACTTTTTTCATTATTGATGTAACAGATGAAGGATTTATTTTTTGCAACATGGCTATACAGATTTAATCTGTGAGGCTTGCAACGAACTGTTCTTTTTAAAATGCGATCATACCGACTGGTGTTAAAATTTTCTGTTTTTTACTGAACTATATGAATTATGTTTAGGGCGAATAACTCGTACCGTTGCTCGCTGATTCCTGTCTGACTACTTTATTTTCTGGTCATAGTTTTTACGTTCAGAAGTAAAACAATTTTCTTTTTGTGGAATTTGATTATTGTTTTAGATAGTTCCTCTTTCAATATCCACAATTTTGACTGTTTCAGACACTAAAGCCCATACTAGACAAACATCAATAAACATTCTGCAAATGGTTGAAATTTGACATTTTAAAATATTATACTGCTGGGTATCTCGTTTTATTAGTGTACCAATTTTAATAGATAAGTTTCTACCGGATTAAAGTAAAGATATAGCGATGCTTTTGTATGTATACATCACACATTTGTATATTAATTTTGAACTTCAGTAGTTCTAACATCATTTAGTAGTTGTCTGTCATCTGTTAAAAATGTAATTTTTAAATTTTTTGATAGTTTACATTTACTTTTTCAATATTAAAGTCGATTCCCGAATGAAATTTTTCTCTCACTTTCCCTAGTATACAAATGTATTAAGTTCTTTTTTTTTCCTTTTTTCTTTTTTAATAAAAAAAATATAACAAATATATATATATACTTAAAACTGAAATTCGAGCTTTTCTTAAGCTAGGTTTATAAAATTATTGCCACTCTTTGTTGACGCTTATTAGCCACTTTAAACAACCAGACTGTGTACTTATACGGATTTTGATGAAAACGAATTATAAAAGCTGAAAAGCAAAACCTAATCACTTACCACCCATTCAATTGAGAAAATCTTGACTAAACTTTTGTATAAGAGAACGCTTTGAATGTTTCTTTACTTCATTAACATTGTGAAACAACAAGTTTTGATTACCTTGAAAATTATTTTGTAATCTGTAAAATGACATGTATATGTAAATTACGTGAAAAGAAGCACTAAAACGAATGATTGTTAATGAGATAGGGATAAGAAAGAATGGTGTTGTAGCAGAGGCGTAGCTACCGCCGTATCAGCGATACGGGACCCCCTATCTACAGGGGATCCAGCAAGTGTAACTACAGTTCCACTAATAGAGCACCCACATCTAAAAAAAGGCTCGAAAGAATTTTGATACAGGGCCGCCTCAGCCACTGTGTTGTAGTGAACTTTTATATTTAGTGAATATTGAAGCACGCCACGTTTGGTGTTTTTCCGCAATAACACTGTCCTTGAGGAAAATTGAGTTTTACAGGGAAGTCGCGCTTCCTAGCATAAACATGATTGACAACCTTGGTGGATGTGAGCACCGTTAACAGATTGGCGATATGAATTGCGCGCGCCCTTTCGATAAATTTGCCCGAAAATGATATTGCCAAGAAACCACCGGGAAATCTTTGGAGCCGATCCACCTGGAAATTTCTTTGAGGCTATGTAATGGACCTTTGACTCGCGCACACACGTTGAATCTAGAATTTGCCTGAATTCTTGCTAGTGGAATTGTTCAGGAGAGCCGTTTTTGAAGCGCTTATAAAGCGTTTTTATATTGCTATAGTAATTTGTTGTAATAGTTCATTGTGTATATACGTCGATTTGTTTACATTCATTTGTTCGTCCTTGTCCATCAATAAATTTGTTATTATTCAATTAATTGGTGTTGCCGACTGTTTTACATCCACATAAATTAACACCAAATTCATTTATTTGAATAATGTTTCGTTGAAATTATGGTAGAATGTTGCTGTAAAATTGAAGTGATAGATATAATACTGTTATAACATGGAAGTGAAACGCTTGGGACTAAATTCAAAAATATAAAACCAAGCACTCAAGTAAAGTGCACTTTTCAATTTCACATAGCATTTTTTTTTAAACTATATTATCAATGAAAATATGATCACCAAGACAGCTATTTCTGTTGCCTTGTTTAAGAATTTAAATACTACTTCATTGCGCTCTCTTATATA